>APFE031022342.1:40566-53986 GCA_000404065.3 Pinus taeda
TGATCAACAGGACAGTGATCTCGTTGCTCAGAGGCTATTGCAGTAAGCATCCCAAACTTTGGGATGAACATTTGTGTTATGTGCAGCATGCTTACAACTGAGCAAAACATTCTTCTACACAAAGATCTCCTTTTGAGACCTGTTTTGGTTTCACACCAAGGTCTCCCTTGGATTTTGTCTTTGGTAAAGACATAGCAGTTGATGGACATAGTGATGTGGACAAGGCAACCAAATTCATTGAAAAAAACCAAGAGATTCACCAGACAGTACAGGAACAGTTGGAAAAGAGCCAAGCCAAATACAAGGCAAGGCATGACAAGCACTGGATGGAGCATAATTTCCAAGTTGGTGATCAAGTCTAGTTGTATATCAACAAAGACAGAATGCAAGGTGAAGGTAAAAGCTAAAGCCAATAAGGTATGGACCTTTCAAGATACTTAAGAAAATTGGTGAGAATGCTTTTTGCCTTGATTTACCAGCTTACATGCACATCTACTCAGTCGTTAATGCAGACAACTTGAGACTTTTTGAACCTTCATTAATTGAAGATCCCGAAGAACAGAGTCAATTGCCTTCTATTGATGATCTGTTACCTAAATATCTCAATGAACTGTAGGAAGACACAGTTCTGGACAGGAAGGTGAGGACGACGCATAGGGGAGACGTTGAGTACCTTAGGATTGGACTCAAAGGTTCAAAGCCAAATAGCGCAAAATGGATAGAGATTGGACAAGTAAGACATCTATACCCTCACTTAGTCGATGCTTGAAAACCAACTTTTGGTGGTCCAAAAACTTTTTTAGTGGGAAGGTCGTGATCCGAATTGGATCCTTAAACACTCTTATAGTTTCCTAAACTCTATAAAACTCATACCAAAGTTTCAAAGTGCTATGGATGTCGAGCTTATCATAAATAACCTCTGGACAATGGCAGTTTGTGGTCAGCACCGAGCAACGAGGACCCTCGGTCAAAGCGCGCAGACCGTTTGCTCATGGTAACCACGTGCTAGCACAAATTGACAAACGAGAGGTCAAATCCAAAAACAGAGGCAGTCCCCCTCAGTGAAGGAAAGCCCCGAGCGCTTGGTTACGGGGAAAATCATAGAACCGCACGGAAATCACTGATTTCCATCAGAAGGCGGGCCCCGCGCTAAAACCAACAGGATATCAAAAGGCCCTTAAGCAGTAAGCGGGTTTGGCCGAGTCTTGCGCGATTCCATACAAAGAGTGACATACATCCAGCGGATGAGAGAGAAAACCACTCTCATCACGCGGGTAAAGGGCATGCTACTTACCCGCACGATATGGATGGAGACCGTAGGATATGGAGGCCCCAGATCAACGACAGAGAAGCAATTCGATGGGTGACTAGACTTGACAGGGAAATAGGCTGAGGCAGATAAGATTTGAGATCCGACATGACCGATGAGTTGGCAGAGGGAACAGTTTCGCAGGTGATCTTGGACAAACTAAAATAATGATCGTTCAAAAGAGAACTGACACTCAGTTCACGAGAAAACAGGTGGCCACCTCTCTGTGAAGCGTTACAGTGATGATGACGCAGAGCAAGGGAATTCCAGCGGACAGAGGTAGGCAATCCAGAGAGCCGGGAAGCAAAAACGAACAGTCAGGGAGCAGATTGGCTTTAAGCCATGAACATACAGAGAAAAAGAAGAGAGGAGAAGAAGCAGTGAAAGAGAGCAAAGAGAGAGAACAGCAATTTTTTTTTACAGAGAACAGAGAAGCCGAGCTGACTTACAGAGCAAAGGCAACATCGAGAAGACAGAGACAAAGAGAGAGTCTGAGATTCTGTGAACTCTAGAGAAGGCTTGAGAGGTTCGAGCAACTCCTTTGTGTATACCTATCATGTAATGAGTACCAAATTAGACTCATACCACTAAGACCAGTTGAGGTCGAGTTTCAGTAAGGAGAGTCTGTGTACTCTAAAGACATGCGGGATCCAAGTACAACCCTAATGATTATTATCTGTTAAGTGAGACTCAATTTGAGCTCACTGTTGTAAAACTCTACTTTTTAAGACACAATAGAAAGGCCACCACTGAAGGCTGGACTAGGATTGGGTGAACTCCTTATTAAATTTGTTGTGTTTATGTATTTGCTTGTTGTGTTCTCTTACTATTTCAGTGTCTACGTATTTCGAAATCTTATCGATCCGTTGCATAAAATAACATAGACACCCCCCAACACATAAGTCTGTAATACCTTCATTAATTAACTGAGATCATTTATGAGTGATTTCAGATTACCCAACGTGCCTATCTTACAGCATGGGTTCCTTAAGTGTCATGTTCATATTTCGGGTTTCCCTTACAACATGGTCGGGGTTGGAGGCAACTAGGTCACAGACTCACAAGAGTTGGTTTACTCTATCAGCAGGCCTAGGGGTTTTTGGAGGGGTTTTGAGGAGTTTTTATGAGGTTCTATGACATTCACTTAGTAGATTTCATCATCCGCACAGTTTTCCTTTCATTTCGTTGCATTCCAACAACTTTCAAAAAACAGAGTTATTAATGGGCCCAACTGAATTAATTACACTTAAGGTGACGTTCGAGGAGGAATACTTGATATAACACCTTAGTGTAATAACTTGTTGGAACTAGAACAAGAAGATCTACATGATGGGATGGTTAGAAGTGAGTTTTAGTGGCTCAAAGAGGCATGGTGGCCAATTTACCATTTTCCCACATTAAAAAGATGTTTTAATTCAAATATAAAAAGAGAAATGTGCTTAATGATTAAAATAATAATAAAATAGGAGGTTTTAGAGGGGTCCATGAGATCTATGAAAGAGGAGGAGAAGGCTATTAGAGGATATCTTGGATTTGATCTTTCTTCTTGCATGAAAGGTTTGAGAACCTAGTCCTCTACTTCATTGTAGCCCCGGGATGGAAACCCTCGGGTGATTTAGTGAGATTTGGCGACTACCCATCTCCCCTTGGTGAATTCATCCAGAATTCACAAGAGAGATTCGCAGTGGAAGTTCAACTTTGTTTTGGTGGAGTGCCATGCTAACATTGGAGCATATTCTTGAGTCCAATTCTATCTCAGCTATATCAGTTGTTTCAGTTGTAAAACCCCAATTTATATATTATAATAAAAGCTGATATTGTTTTCTAATTTATTGTGTACTTGTTTTCCACAAGTTGATTGATTTATTTTACATGGTAATGTTCTGTTAAATTTATGAGGAATTAGTTGTGAAAATTTGGTTCAAAAGGTATTTCAAGAAAATACCTATAATTTGGAAGCCTTAGCGGTTGCAAAATTGTGAAAATCATCATGTGACCAACTCAAGTTTGTTCGATATATTGAAGACATTATTGTTTCGTGACAATCCGTGTATTAATGGCGGTGCAGTTAGAAGTGTGCCTGTAGATTGCTCGATTGTGGTGTTAGTAGAGCCAAGTGTTGAGATTTGCTAAATGCAAAGGACGAGGTCAAATTCTTATTCAGGCGGGCCATGACTTGAGCATGGTGTTATGGTTGGCGGTGCAATTGAGTCAAAGCTCAATCAACTGATTGCAAGGTCGAGACAACCATTCTCAAGGCAAACGAAGGGCTGAAATTTTGAAATGAATATTTTCAATTCTAAGCTAAATTTGCTGACCAAATTGGAGGTCGAGTTGGGGAATTGATCTGATAAGTGTTGCTGGGTGATGTGATTGCAGAGGTCATAGCGGGAATTCACACTTGTGCAGTGATAGAGAAATATAGGACCTGTGGCATGAAGCAATCAAACACTAGGAGCAACTGAAGTCAAAGGGGCTAAGCCACTGTAATTTAGAACATATACAAAAACATAGCTAAGTTTATATTCAGAGACGCCAGGATACATGGATTGAACTGGTGTTGGGTGGAAGTTGAACTGGCCAAGTGTGTTGACAACTAATTTCTTGATAAGCTGCTACTAGAGTGTCAATTTCAAATTTGAATACCTTGTGCAAGAGATTTTATTATGCCCTATGAAATTTTATGAGTCATATTTAATGTTCAAACTGCTTTGGTGATTCTTGTAGCATTATTTGAGTTTGAACCTTGTATTGTTTTTATCTACTCTCGGGGTTTTTAGTGTGCTGTCAATGAGGGTTTACATGTTGTTGGTTAGTATCATGGCCAGGTTGCAAGGAGACAGTACTGATACGTATATGTATGCTCTTGTCTTAAACTTGTTTTGATGCCAAATTAAATGTGTATTGAGTCTTGAGTGGTCACTAGGGTTCAAAATCATTTGATAAGTGTGCCCCATATTTTGTATGGGACTCTATCGAAATCTGATGTCTATTGTGTGTATTTGTTGAAGGTAAAACTATAAACTTTCCACAAAAGCCTCATTGAAAATTTCATCGTAAACTCGGAAAATTAGTGTCACAACAAGGAGATTTTGCAAAGGAAAGTAGCATGTTGCTAGTGTCACTAGCCCATATATTGTTGAATAGAGTCTTGTCCTCAGACCTATGTTGTTGATATAAGAAAGTTTGTGTCTTGAGTCAACTATTGAGTCAAGTATTATTGAACTACTATTAGAATAATGTATAAGCCAACTTGATGTACTTGTCATTTTTCAGCTAAAACATGGATCAAACCTTCATAAATTCCCTTAATAAACTAGCAACAACAATTAATAGAACCTTTCAAGGAGATGCTCATTGTGCTATAGCAAGAGGAGCCACAAAAAGAACATGAATTGAGGCCCAAAATTCATGCACTAGGAACATATTTGAGATGCATGGGGGTTACAATAAAAGCCCTTCTCAAACTAGAAGAACTTGCTTCACTCCTCTCCAAGGTGCATTAGTCATATGGGAAGAGCTTGATTTGGGCTCTAAAACCAGCCATGCTTTCTCTCATACGACAAAAAAAATTTAAGCATCCTTGTGTAGGGGTCAAGCTTCTAGTTGCTTCTTGTCTTAGTAGTATCATGATGTTGATCGCACCTATAACTCTTTACAGTGATGACATTATGAGGAGAGCCTTCAAATTGATGGAGGAGACCTTTCAAGATTTGGTTAACAGTGAGAGCCCTACCTTTGGGAAGAGGCTGAAGATTGTAGAAGTCATGGCTTTGGTCAGATCTTATGAACTCATGTTTGAGCTAAAATGTGATGACTTGATATTGCACATGTTCCAATACTTCTGTAGCATTAGGAAACATCATCCTAATGTGGTCATAACACATATGTAGTCCATTTTGTCTTCATGTATGGGATGTCATGATGCCATTTATAGGGAGTTGTGGGCTAGATTGTTGAGCATTTGGAGGAGAGAAAAATTGGTCTCACCTACTGCCTATGGACTAGCTGAAAGGTGGGTTGAATAGAACATTGGGATGTTTAGAAGATAGTTGACCAGGGAGGAGTTGATCAGGTTTGGTGGATCATGCCACAAGAATGACCTGAGGAGGAAGGGTCTTTGCTTCATTTGCAAGTAACCTTAGGGACCTGACCACTCGTACATGAGTGACACCAAGGAGATGACAGGGGTATATCAAGAGGATATTCCTTCTAAATTTCAGTACGAGGATTCTTCTTTTAAAGTTGAGTTCATGGGTTCTTATGAGGACACCTCTAAGGAGCATGAAAGGTCACAAGGAGTTGTTGACAACATCTCAGAGATGAAGCGATGTTTGGTAGAGGAGATTAATGAGCAGCAACTTGTTCCCATTCAGCATGAGCAGCACATAATGGAGCTCAATGATGGGCCATCTTTGGAGAGTCGGATAGTAGCTTATGTAGAGCCCACGAGGAGGATGGGTAGACATTCTTGGGTTCAACCATTGATGAGGACTGCACAGGTGTACAAAAAACCAGCAAGGTGGTAGTATGTCCAGACACTTGTTGTCAAGAGGTGTTGAAGCTTGACATAGTAGTTTTGCAGGGGGCTAGTAGACAACAGGAGTATTTTGTTTCTAATCAGAGGAGGGGGGATCTTTTGGAGATGGTGGTGCATCCATATTTGGGCCTACCCATTGCTGAGGTGCATATAGCTACAACAAAAACCAGTAGAGTTGCAGTATTTCCAGGAGTACATAGACAGGGCTTGCAACACATCTTGCCCACTTTTTCCTATTATAGAGAGAGCGACAAGTTTCCTCAGAAAAATCTTGTTGGTGGACTGAGAAGAGCATCATGATTTGAGAATAGACCAATATCATCTTTGTAGACTTGTTCCTTACACAGGAGTCCATGCCTTGTATTGGCAAGAGATCATGAGTTGGTATCTTATTAATGGGTTGATATTCTTAGTTAGGGGCATAGTAGAGTGGGGACCCTTAGACGTGTCAGATACTACATGCTCCAGTTGGAAGTGGGATAAAGGTTGACAACTCTTCAACATTACATACCAGGATCAGGAGAGTGGGATTAGCATTAGATTAAGTCAGGGGCTAGACTCGAGAGACGTGTTGAGTTGGTACTTGGTTAAGGGAGCAACAACCATAGCTGGAGACAGAGAACAACTAGAGTAATGGGATAGCGGTGCCGATGATTGGCCATGGTGACATTGGGTTCCAGGAGGATCTGTTGATGGCAGGATGAGTCAGAGTTTAGTCTAGGATCCGGGCATTAAGGGATCCATTCTTGGTTGGGTGGCACGAAGTTTTGTATCACTAATCCGAACTTAAACAAGAACCCAAAAAATCACAGATATAATCATAAATACATAAATGCATAAGCAATAACACTTCATTTCATTAATATCAAATACTAAAATATGCTTACAAAAAGAATGGAAATAAACTAGCTTGGGCAATGGTAGCTTATCTCTTAGAAGAGATGTGGCAACTACTCTGAACTGTGTTACAATGAGGCTCAAAGGCCTATTTATTACTGAGAAACAATGGAAAACCCTAAACATCTAAAAACCTAACCCTAGGAGATGAAATGCCAAAACTTTGGACCTCGTTTGAGTAAATTGGTACATCAATTTCCCAAGGTCGTAACTTTGACATACAATCTCTGTTTGACTATCATAATACCTCGTTTCAAAGTTCTCAAAGAGGAGGCTGAAAGCAAACTATTGAACTAGGTGGTAACTTTTCAATCTCTCTGTTTTCCCTAAAAATGTCGTTTAGGGCCTTAAAACAGCCACGGAAGTTCACAACTCGAAAAACTGCCAAAAATATTAAATTGTGATACAATTAAGGAACTGAAAAACTAAAAGAAACATTGTTGGGGATCCAAGTGGAATAGGCGGGGGGCCACCAATATCCACCTGGATTAATCACCCAATGGTTTGATGGAATATGATTGGTAGATTCCGTCATCCGCACAGTTTGCCTTTTGTTTTGTTGCATTCTGACAATTTTCAAAAAAAAAAGTTATTAATGGGTTTGACTCAATCAATTTCACTTAAGGTGACATTCTAGGAGGAATACTTGATAGAACACCTTAGTGTAATAGCTCATTGGAACAAGGAACGAGAAGATCTACACGATGGGATGGCTAGAAGTGAGTTTTAGTGGCTTAAGGAGGCATGGTGGCCAATTTACCATTTTCCTACATTAAAAAGGTATTTTAATTAAAATATAAAGAGGGAAATGTGTTTAATGATTAAAATAATAATAAATTAGGAGGTTCTAGAGGGGTCCATCAAATCTATAAAAGAGGAAAAGGAGGCCATTAGAGGATATCTTGTATTTGATCTTTCTTCTTGCATGAGAGGTTTGAGAACCCAGTTATCTACTTCATTGCAGCCCCAGGACGGAACCCCTCAGGTGATTTAGTGATATTGGGTGAGTACCCATCTCCCTTTCATGAATTCATCTAAAATTCACATGAGAGATTAGTAGTGGCAATTCAACTTTGTTTTGGTGAAGGGCCAATGCAACATTGCAGCAAATCTTGAGGCCGGTTCTTTCTCAGTTATATCAGTTGTTTCGGCATGTAAAACCTCAATTTATATATTATAATAAAAGTTGAGATTGTTTTCCAGTTTATTATGTATTTGTTTGCGCATGTTGATTGCTTTATTTTACATGGAAATCTTCTTTTAAATTTATGAGGATTTGGTTGTGAAAATTTGGTTCAAGAGGCATTTCAGGAAAATACCTGTTATTTCCCATTCAGGATATTACATTAAGGGCCATTTAATTATTATCAACTAGGGAAGGTTTGCAATAACATGTTGTGAAATTATTTTAATTGGTATTATTACCCCAATGGCTCTCTTCTATGTCTCACACTTTGGGGCATTGGCATGGGGTTGAAGAATTAGAAATTCAAATGTGGCATAGGCATTATATTTAATATCCCATGTGGGCTATTATTTTGACCCTAATGCAAATTAATAGGCTATTATTTTGGGCTTCAGTTTATTTTGGTTCTAGATTTGGGGAGGCTCACAGGAAAATCAAGTTGATGATGTTTCCCTCACCCCCCTAGCCTCTAATTCATATAGTAGATTCTTGGAGATGTTTTTTGTGCTCGGGCCATCCCTACAAATAATTTTGTCTGGTTTGACGTTGAACCAACACGCCCATTTTGTTTGGTCTAGTTATCTGCATGTAGACAGTCTTGGTGGTAGTCAGTTCATGTTCAGATACACTCTCTTTGTGCATTCCTTTAGTTTCTTTATCATCCTTGGTTTGGTGCCAGCTAGTGTTACAAGTAAAAGAGAGGGAAGCGATCTCCTTCCTATTTGTGAGTCCCTTCCCCATATTGAGGTTGTTTTTTAATGGTATGTAGAGACAACTCCCGAGACTCTTGTGTTGGATAAGGTTGCCCCTAGGGACCACACTTCACACATGACTCTCATTCTCTCTCAATTTTATCTTAGGGCTTGGGGAACCCCTATCCTCCATCGGGTTTGTATCTCATTCAATTCTATTAGTATGCCATGTAAGAGGGTTTGGGTTCATCAAGGGGTGGCTTATTACCGAGAATAAGGGTGCTCTTGTGTACAAATGAGGGTTGAAAATTATGCTTCACAGTTCAAAGAATTCACTCGTCAACTTATTCAACAAGAAATTGATCAAGTTGAGTGAGAATTTGCAAACTAGAGATACACCCTTGTAGGCACTGAAGTATTAATTGAAGTTGCTCACTGGGTTCCTAATGATGGGAAAACTCGTGGGTGTTATAGGCAATACATGTATACGATGGACATGTATTGGTACCTCAAGTCCCTTCTTAGGCGAGTTTTGGTGGACAAAAATGAGAGCAGAGAGGAAATTCTCCTCTCTTTGGATCACATGTAGTGACAATTAATAGCTCTGGATCGTAGACTAGGACACAATAAAAAACATATGGGAATCCCTACTAAATTGGGCTACTCTCAAGGCGACAAGCAGCAACCATACTAGTTGAAGCCACAAATTCAAATAAATCCTCTTAATTGTATATTTGTTTTTTGTCCTTATCTCTCTATGTTTTCATTTTGTATATTTTAGTCTACAAAGAGCGTAGGAGGTCCTACTTCTATTTTGTGTTTTTTTGCTTTTTGAAACTATAGGCAAAAGCTTGTCTATTGCTCTTTTAAAAATACTGAAATTCTAGGTTTAGTCCCATCTTCTCAAGACCGACCAAGTCAAAATTCAACAACTTAGATTGTACTTATTATTTTTAGGCAATACAAAATGTTTACTTTAGTAAATAAATAAATAAATAGTAAATGTTTAGATATTTCAGTCTTAAAGAAATATTAATATAATTTAATATGTATAATTTTTTTGAATAAATTCTATTTATAAAATCAATTTTTCATAAAAATAAATCAAAATGAATAGTATTAATTGAAAAAAACCCAATAAATATTATATTTTCATTAAAAAAACATCAAATAATTAAATAATGTGATATAAATATTAGCTCTTGAAAGTTATACAAACAAAATTTACATGAAATGGCAAGTTTAAAATTTAGAAAGCATCTTCTTTTTTCTTTTTCTTTTCTTCTTAATTTTTTTTGTTTGTTACCTATTGAAAAATTACATCTTTCTTCCTATAATCATACTACACAATGATACATTTAATTCTTACCTGGATTTAGGCCCCGTGATTGTACAAGGGTTTTTCCTTCTTTCCTTTTCTCTTATGCACTTTTATCCATTCCGAGGGGTTATCAGGGATAGTTGTAGATCAGACAACAACATTTCCTTGAGATGCTTCCATTGTCAAATGCTCTGGCATATTCGCTGGTTCCTCATCACTATCTAAGCGATATGATTTGTAGGTACATTTGTGCCCACTCATTGCCACTACCAAAATTATAGATGAGACTCTTTCCATATTGATTGAGCAATAAGCTTACTCTATTGAGGGTTGAGATGGCTCAACATGAGGCTAACTTGAGTTTGAAGATGCAGATTTGGTAATAGGTGACTTCTAGCTCTATGAATTATCCTACTCGTGAGCCACGATGGTTTTGGATCCTTTGGTTTCTTTTAGATATTTCCATCCACAATTCTTCTTCTTAGAATTCAGATGCAAATTTGGGTCTTGTGAATAGGGGTAGGCATTCTATAGGTGACCAAGTCACTGAAAATGTCACGTAGCGAAAAGTCATATTTTCGTAATCCATTGATTATGAATAAACCCTACTTCTCCATTTGAGGAGGATTTTTTCTGGCAATCCTTTGTTGAGGTCCACTTCAACACATATGCAAACAAATGTGATAATTCCTTTTGCAATCTTATCAAATTCAATTTTAATGAAGCAACCTATTAAGTTTCCCACAACTTCTAAGATATCTGGGTGTTTTAGATGGATGGGCAGATTGGGGAGTTGTACACATACTGGAGTTGCTAGAGATGACATGGAGAGAGGATTAAAATCCAAAAACCAAGGTTGAATGGAGAGGTTGAACCGACCCCAAAACCAAGAAATGAATTGGGCAAGAATTCCTTTAGCTACATTTGAAAACCTTAATGCCAAACGAATGAGTGCTTTGCATACAAGAAGTCTTCTTAACCTTGATTTTTTCTGACATTATGTGGATATGTATTATAGTCATGAACGTGTATTTGATAGGTATATCAGCTAGTTTCCAGTTATGGATGGATTCGTCAAGGAATTGGAGCCCCTTGAGAGATGGCATAGGCGTGTTCAGTTGCAAGGCAATGTGCTTGGCACAACAAGGTAAGGTAATTGGTGTATTGTTTTGTTTATTTATGCACTACCGTTATGTGTTATGGAAATATGATGCAGGGGATTGCATGGAAAAGAGAATGCCATGAAATCTCGAAGAAGGCTCTGGTTGAGCTTTCCCTTAGAAGCATTCAGAACCATGGGGATTGAGTCATGGCATATGTTGTCAATCTTGTGCTTTTGATCTTTTCGTGATTTGTTGTGCTTGATTGTGGTTTTGATTGCGTCTTATGCATGGCCATGCCACTTTGTTTGTGGTGTCATATTTTTGTTGGTTTTCCATGGATTTCTTCTTGGTTGCTTCTCTATCTTGCCTTTATTGTTTTGAGAGTCTTGGGAATTGGTTGGAGAGAGGAAATTTAATGGATTTCAAGGAGAGTTGTGTGGTACCTAGCAGGTAATGTAAGACCTGGATGAAGCTCGGTACATGAGTAAGGGCAGTTTAAGGTAATAATATGACCATTGGTTGGAGTGGTTCGGTCCATTTGTGTAAATGGACAGTGGCAGTACAACCATGAGAAAGGTATCAGGAAAGTTAAAGTGAATTGATGTGAGGCATCTGATTCCTTGGCTATGTTGAGAACAGTCATTCTCAATGTTGTGCGTGATGTGCATGGATAAAGGGAATTTTGTTAACCTTGACCTTATGTTATCTAGTAATTATGTTGTGATCATGATTATGTTGATGTCTATATATGTATACATGTATGTATGTATTTATGTCATGTATGGCAATGTCATCATGGATCATGATTTTTTTATGCTAATGTTTATATGCGCATATGTATTTATGTATGTTGTTGCCTAACTAGGTCATTATTGTTTTATGTTGATGTTTATATGTATATATGTGTATGTATGCATATCGTTGTCTAACAAGATCATGATTGTTTTATGCTAATGTTTATGTATATGTATCTATGTGTCTATGTATGTAAGCATTGTCTGACAGGGTTGTCAGGGATCATTCTTATGGAGGAATGATTACTTATTCAGGTGAATGACATGACGAGGTTCATGGTCATATGGGAATCAAGTGGGAAGAGTAGTCACGTGAATATATGAGGTAAGTACCACGTGGATATGAATTGATATTGTATGATTGTATTATGCCTATGTTTGTGTTATGACAGGTAACATTGAAAGATACATCAACAGAATGAAAACAATGTGCCTTGTGACATGTTAGGATAAGCATGGATGGCAAAGAGACACTAGAAGCAAGGTTACTTGGCAGAGATAGTGTGGCTTTGGATGTGTGGTACTACTATTGTGCACATGTTGTATATGTTGTACATGTTGCATCTGTGATGTTGTGTGCATGCGTTGTTGCGCATATATAGCGTGTGTACATGTTGTTTATGCAATGTTATATACAGGGTGGTATAGATAATGTTGTGTGAATGTTGCATATGCAGTGTTGGGTATAGATGATGCTACGTACATGTTGGATATGCAGTGTTCTGTACATAAGGTGTTATGTACATGTTGTATATGTTGTGCTATGTACATATGGTGTTGTATGCATGATTGTATATGTGGTGTTGTATACATGTTGTACATATGATGTTGGATGTAGGTAGTGCTATGTACATGTCGTGCATATGGTGTTGTGTACATGTGGTGTCGTGTACATGTCGTGTATGCGATACTGTTTACATGTTGTATTGTGTACACATTGTATAGGTGGTATGATGTACATGTGGCATTGTGTACACGTTGTGCAGGTGGTGTCGTGTACATGTGATGTTGTGCAGGTGGTGCTTTGTACATATGGTACTAGTGTACGTGTGGTATTGTGTGCATTTCATACATGTTGTGTTGAGGGAATGCGGTACTATGTATGTGCATTGTGTAGTCGTGGTATCGTGACATGTGTATTGGTTGTGTTGTATTCTGTGCAGTACAGGTATTGTGTTGTGTTGTACGTCATGTGTAGGTCCATGTATTGTGTGGTGTTGTACATTGGGTATAGATGTATTGTGTTGTGTTGTACGCCAAGTGTAGGTACATGTAGTGTGTGGTGTTGTACATCGAGTATAGATGTATGTATTGTATTGTACATCAGGTGTAGGTGTATGTATTGTGTGTTGGTGTACACCGGGTGTAGGTGCATGTATTGTGTTGTGTTGTACACTGGGTGTAGGTCTATGTGTTGTGTGCTAGGTGTAGATGCATGTATTGCATGGTGTTATATGTCGTGTGTGGTTGTATGTCTGTGATGCACACTATGTGTGTGTGCACATGGTTGAGGATAAGGCACTAGGTGTTTGTTGGGTGTGGTAACTGATCCAGTGTGTGTATAGAATAAAGACAAAG
>APFE031022356.1:0-18760 GCA_000404065.3 Pinus taeda
CCTTCCAAAAGAAGGATGAATCCAGAGGCTACCTGGCCCGATCACAGACTCTGCCTGAAGAAATAAAATGTAAACACCTTCTGAATAATAGATCTGATGATCAATACAGCTCCAATCTCCGTAGCTCCGATACCATGTAGAAAATTTAGAATAATATGACACTTATTCTTAGAGATTATCCTGATCATACATTATTTGTGGAACCTTCATAATACATAATCTCCACTACGTTTTAATCATCAATATTGCAGAAACAAAACAATCATATGCACACATAGAAGCATCAATCAAACATATCAACACAGTATGTATCCCGGGGAAAGCATAAAGCTGAAAACCCCCTGCTATCTATATATTATATTGATTGAGAACATGTAACAATACACAGTACAATACTCCTCGCAAGTAATCAGTACCAGCTCCAACTTGTTACACACAAAACTAGCTCAGATCTGACCAAGTCACAGGTTCAAATCTCTTCCGCAGCTATGCTTGCCTCTATTGCACAATTACCCAAGAAAAGCACGTGAGCACAAGCTATCTCACTGGGCATATTGACTACGCAATCCTCATTGGCATTACTCAATCCATTCATGTGCAAATCTCATGCACAACTGACTCACGAATGACAGTTGTCTCACCCTTTCACTTACCTCTAACACTTGTCTCCGCTGAACTGTCCATGCACTAAGTTAACTGATGTATTCTTCAGTTGAATTATGAGTTAATAGCTTGTGAATTAATTAGTAACTAATTCACCCAACTCATCTCTAGTCTATTTTCTAGTTAGACTAAATACAACTAGTTTAACAAAGTCAAACTGAACACAGAACTGCTCCTCCAACTCCACAAAACTCAATCACTGAAGTTCTAACTGAATTCCTTCATGCAATTACTCAGTCATCCCATAGGTTACCACGTGATTCCTTCTGGAAGCTGCATGTGCCACATCCATAGCTCAACCTGAAGTGCTCCAAGAGAATAAGATAATGTTTATAGTCCAAATATTATTAAGGGCTAATAATATTCGACTGTTCTATATTTGGACATTGCAGTCTAACCGCTGTGATCTAAAAATAGAAGTCCATCTATTTTTCCCAACATGACCAATCATCCATAAACAACATCCTGCAACTCATAGACATGATCCATATGTCTAAAAATAGACTTTGCACCAAAAATAGCCTGCAGGCCCACTTAGTGAAGGCGACTCCTTTCCACTAAGCTCCATCATCTTGTTGCATTCTCAACACAGTCCTTTGGGCCTTTCCCTTAGGTGACCATATGACCATGCCATGTGACTGCGTCTTTAGGGGTCCATGGTCGACCACATGATGATGTCGACATGATGTCATCATTCTACATGGCAGCTTGTGAGGGGTGTCATGCGTCACCCATTTTCGACTGTTTGACGAACTAAAAACTTCCATTTGTCCTTACCACATGGAAGTCCCTAGAGATTCCATGCCATGTTTATGTCGCCATCCTGATGATATGTTAAGCCCTATCAACACCACATCATCGTCATTACCATGCCATTTCCTCTATCTAATTGATCTCTGCCGCATCATCTTTATTTCGACATCATAGTTGGCTCTGCGGGAGGGACACATCACTACCATGTCATCCAATCAATAGTTGTGACATGTCAATATGGGAGAGGCTCATTAGGAAGGTTAAAGTTCGAGCAACTTAACACATCTTCTATCATTCATTTATTTATCCAACCATTTGATCTGTCTGATTTGAGTAGATATGCTCAAATGTTAAATGTGTTAATTCTCATGAAATTTGGCTGTTGTTTTCCATAGATTTGATCATTGAACCGTAGATCCACCCATAAGATGTGAATTTTTAACAAATTTGGTGTTTATGGGTTTGACCCGATAGTTTAGGCCCTTAACTAATGTTTATCTTAAAATGACCATAACTTCTCGTTTGGGAGGAGTTTCTTAAAGTGTGATATACCATTAGAAAGGTCTTGATGACCTCCCATTTCCACTCTGGAATCGCAATCAGCTGTATCATTCCACACGGATGCTTACACTCTGCCTTCATTTGCTAATAATCCAAGCACCTAGCCACAAGCTCTGCTACGTCTCTCTTCAAATTAGGCCAATAATAGAATTTCTTCACTATTGTCAGTGTCTTCTGATATCTTGGGTGACCTAAATATGGTTTCACATGAAAATCTCTCAAGATCACCTTCTTGATCTCACTATTTTCTGACACATATATCCTTCCTCTAAATCTAACCAATCCGTCTACTGTGAGACGATAGTCCTCATCCTGTGCACTTTCACTTGT
The DNA here is from genome assembly GCA_000404065.3 of Pinus taeda. Classification (NCBI taxonomy): domain Eukaryota; kingdom Viridiplantae; phylum Streptophyta; class Pinopsida; order Pinales; family Pinaceae; genus Pinus; species Pinus taeda. Next base: position 2,308 of record APFE031022356.1, read on the forward strand.
ACCTTTACTACTACCGGTGCATGTACCTGTACCATCAACTGTACTTGTACCTATACCATCAACTGTACATGTACCACTACCTGTACCTATACTTGTACCATCACCTGTACCTGTACCACCACCTATACTCTACTACAGCCTATGCACAATCTCCATATACCTGTCATCCTGTTGACCTGCCTGCAAGATCTTATCCTATAAGTCTATCCCATATGAGCTTATAGTTGCTAAGTGATTTACCTGTATTCGCTTGCTAAGAGCATCTGCCACCATGTTCTCTTTACCTTTGATATATCTGATCTCAAAATCGAACTCGTTGATCGTGGCCAACCACCAAGCCTTCCTACCATTCAGGTTTGGTTGGTCAAATAGATACTGCAAACTGCCGTGATCACTCGTCAACACAAACCTCCTACCCAAAAGATAGTGCCTCCACATCTTCAATGCATGTATGATCGCTTCCAACTCAAGATCATGAGTGAGGTAGTTATGCTCATTCTCATTCAGTTTTTTGGACTCATAGCATACCACCTGTCCATCTTGCATAAGGACTCCACCAAATCCTCTCTTGCAAGCATCTACACATACTACAAACTCTTGGTCTGAATCTGCAATATTTAACAATGGTGCATGTAACATAGTTACCGATCAAACGAGAACTATTACCTCAAAACGGGTACTCGAGCCCAAAAATCCCAGAAAAAACATGAAAAAACACCTTGAAATCGAAAAGTGTTGATGTTAGAATAAAGTTGTTGTTGTTGTTTTTTTTTTTTTAAATAACAGTAAAAAACAATAAAAGCCATTTTGTTTGGTGCAAAAAACACCTTGAAATCAAAAAGTGTTGATGCCAAAATAACGTTGTTGTTGTTGTTTTTTTTAGCAGAGTACATTTTCAACACTTTTTAGTAATGACGTTAAAAATAAAATATTGTGACTCTGAAATTTTTTAAATTTCCAATGATTTTCAAGCATGACATTAACGATGAAATATCACGTCTTTGAAAACCCTTAAAATTGCAACGATTTTTAAGCATGACATTAAATTTAAAATATAACTTTTTTGAAAAACCTCAAAATTCCAACAATTTTCAAGCATGGTGCTAGGAAAAAATATTTATGATTGTTTTCAACCATAACATTAAAGATAAAATATCACGACTTAGAAAAACATTAAAAATCTTGACAATTATTCAACCATTGAATTAAAACCAAAGATTATGAATGCAAAACAATCTTAAATTTTCAAAATATTTTAAGCATGACATTATGGAAAAAAATTATGACTAAAACAACTTTAAAAATAAACACCTGAATGAAAGAGTTATTATACCAAGAGTAATATTTAAAAAAATGCTAAATGTATTTTGAAACCTTAGCCTAACACAACTTCATACATTGTGAAAAAAAATAAAAATCAACTATCAAGTTGACACACAATGTAGGTGAGCTCAACCCATTGTAATGAAAACTTAAAGACCAACTATGGAATTGAGACATTGTGGGGCAGACTCGATTCATTATAACGAAAAATTTAAAATCAACTATCAAATTGCACATACTGGGATCGGGTCGCTAGACAAACATTGACACATACCTTATATATATATATATATATATATATAAGAAAACAAAATTCAAACATTAAAAAAAGAATTTAAAAAAATAAAGTAATAAAACATAAAAAAAAACATGACAAAAAAAATGAAATATAAAAAAATATATAGAACTTCAAAATTCAATATTGAAAAAAAAAAAACACAAAAAATCAAAAGGAAAACAAAAATCGATATTGTAAATAATAATATAATAATAATTAATAACAAGTAAAAAATAAAAATAAAAAACTTGACAAACAAAAAATCAAATATAAAAAATATATATCATGGCATACAAAAAATTAAAAATAATAACATAACCATACCATGCTAAAAATTTAAAAAAAAAAAGAACAAGAAAAGAAAAAAAGAGTAAAACCAAAATAAAACAAAAAATACAAATTACAAAAATAAAAGTACAACATTAAAAAAAAAAAACCGTAAAAAAAAAATCCCTGGCGACCCCGAGGCCCAACTGGCCAGGGGTGGTAAGGGATATTCATGAACAAAAAAAAAAAAAAAAAAAAAAAAAAAAATAACTGTAACAAATGGAAAAAAAAAATAACAAATAAATAAACAAATAAAATATATATATATATATATATATATATATTATAATATCAAAAAAAATAAATTTTTAAGTTAAAAAAATCAAAACATCATTTAAGAAAATGTTAAATAATTATCAAAAAAATAAAATAAAATCGAGCACCAGTTCACTTTCTCGTTTGATCGATAACTATGTCATGTGTCAACAACTGCTTGAGCTGCTCAAAAATAGCCTGACACTCCTCTGTCCATTCAAAGTTCTTATCTTTTCTCTGCAATGATGTGATAGGATAAGAAATCCGCGATAAGTTACTGATGAACCTCCAGTAATAACCTTGCCAACCCCATGAAGGATCTCACCTCATCTACATTTCTAGGAGTCACCCACTCCATGATAGCTCTTACCTTATCTGGATCTACTACTATGCCATCCTTGGAAACCACATGTCCCAAGTAGTTTACCTCAGTCTGAAAGAAACTGCACTTGCTGAGCTTAGCATACAACTGATTCTCTCTCAATAACCTTAACACTACTGCTAAATTCTCGACATGCTCTTCCTCATTTTTAGAATATACCAATATGTCATCAATGAACACAAAAACAAACTTATCCAAATATGGTTGCAACACACTATTCATCAAGAACATAAATGTAGTTGGAGCATTAGTCAAACTGAATGGAACTACAACAAACTCATAACGCCCATACCTGCTCCAAAAAGTTATCTTGTAAATTTCCTCCTCTTTAATGTGTACCTGATGATATCCAAATCTCAAATCAATCTTCGAGAACACTGCTGCTCTCTCCAACTAATCGAACAAGTCATCAATCCTCGGTAATGGATACCTGTTCTTAATGGTCACTTTGTTCAACTGCTTGTAGTCAATGCACAATCTGAGAGTACCATCCTTCTTCTTCACAAACAATACTGGTGCGCCCTAAGGTGATACACTTGGCCTAATGTATCCCTTGTCCAACATTTCCTTCAATTGCAGCTTTAACTCTACCAACTCAGGTGCATTCATCCTGTAAGGTGCCTTTAATGCAAGAGTTGTTGTTGGCACCAACTCAATAGAAAAGTCTACCTCCCCGTGATGTGGCAACTCTGAAATGTCCTTAGGAAATACATCTTGAAACTATTGTAGAACTGGGTACTTGCTCAAAACATCTGCATCCTCAACCTCCTTACCTTTTTCACTAGAAATTTCCACTGCAAATAACACACACCATTTCCTATGACTACGTTTTTCCTCCACAGTTGCCACCATCCTAACTGATGTCGCTTTCTTCTTACCCCACAAAACTCTTGGTTCTCCATTGTCATCCAAGCACTCAATAGCTTTGTCATAAGAATCCACCTTGGTTCTATGAAGGTACAACCAATCCATGCCCAACAACATATTGTATGAACCCAACGGTAATACATTCAAATGTGTTGTGGTAGGCATACCATTCAAATCAAATGCACAAGTTCTTACCCAATGGTGAACTCGTCTCTTTGTACGTGTAGCCAACTGCACTAGCCAAGACTCTTCTTGCACTCCCTTATTCAAATAACACATATCCACCAGGTCAGGACTAACATAACTATAATTAGATCCAAGGTCAATCAAAACAAAAACAACTTGATCACAAAGCTTACTGTCCATCTCAATAATAGATGCCTGATGGTCTGTCTGTCTATTATCGAATGTTGCATAGATATGAGGAACACTCTAATTAGGTGCTCAGTATTTAGCTCAAAATTAAAAGTTTTTAGATTCGATCCAAAAATATATGGCTACATCCGTTTCATCAAGACGATCACAACGCAATTCATTTCGTCGAAAACAGAGTCCGGATGAAGGAGAAAATGCCTGTTGTTCGTTTTCCTAAACAACTAAAAAAATCGCAGAATGGGACAGAATGATGACATGGTAGTCTAGTCAGAAAGGGGAATCTTCTTTAGTTTTCACACAATGGGGTTTTGACAAGTGTTACCTCCGGATTTGCAGTTTGGCTCAGAGAAGGTGAAATTTCCTAGTTGGCTCCAAGGTGGAATTATGAGTTTATGATTAATATTATGTGGAAATTGTATTTTATATATATATATATATATAATATATATATATATAATATATATATATATATAACATATATAATATATAAATATATAATAACATAATATATATATATATATATATTACAATCCCACATATATTATAAACTTTGTAAATTTCCACATTTCCAAACCAAATCAAATCAAAGTCAATGAAATTTTATGGGTGGCTCAGTGAAAGTATTTATGGTAATATATTTAATATTGGCAAAATTATGTGAAGAGAAAAGGGAGGGGTAATGGAACCCACGACCTCCCACGCCCCACTCCATGTGGATTACCAATAGACCACTGGACGCACAATTGAAAGGAGGGCCGCCACACGTGGTTTTATGGTGGGAGCCAACCCCCACCCTATGCGACCTCAAACACGTGACCAAGGGCCAGCACCAGCATTAAGCGCAATTAGCGCCATAATCAAGATTAGAAGTTAATTAATCCATTGATTAAGTTGGCAAAATTTATGGCGGAGCCACCAAATTCGGAACTGCCACCAAACTTGGCGGACTTAACTAGAGTCTCTCCAGATTTAGTGGAGGTTTTCTAGGAAAAATTGGTTTTGCCATAACTAAGGCAATTCTTAGCCAAATTTAGAAAATGAATAGTCATTTTTGGCTAATTGACATGCTAGGTACCCATTAGAGTAGGTTTCATAGGCAAAGAGGTCATCTACAGATTTTTTTGGTCACTTGAAGATTTTTGAAGCCTAGGGCCACTAGGTGTTGGAGGCCACTCCTAAAGTAGATGGTAACCAAATTGAGTAAACAAATAGTCATTTATGATAGATTTGAATGTTCTAAACTCATTGGAACATGTTTCAAGAGAATTGGATGCATGTAACAATAATTTGAGCACTATTGAAGATAATACAAAGGCCCACACTATGAAGTTGGACCAATGAGATGTAGCCTAGGAGGGGTGAACTCCTTCAACAGAAAATTGTATATTGAGTTATGTTATTTGTGCTTGCTGTGTTTTTATATGCTTATGTTCAGCCATTTAAATTCATGCTTTTAAGTTCATGAAAAATACTAAATTTCATCAAGTTAGATGAATTGACAATCACATGCTCATGGATAAACTCTTTATGGATAAGCAAACCAAAGCAAAGGAAATTTTATATGTGGAAATGATATTAGCAAAACATTAACTAGAAATCAATTTCGTATCAAGTGGTATCAGAGCATAAGGTTTCTTGCTTGATTTTCTTGAAGGGTTTAATAGTTGTAATTGTTGTTATGATTACAAGGTTGAAGTTGCAGAGAGGAGAAGGGAAGCTATTGAGAGCTAGTCCTAAGATTAGGAAAAGAAGGAAGAAGGCTGAGACAACATCATCCTCACCCAAAGGACCACTCAAGGCAGCACCTAAATCACCTCAAGTTCCATCTCCATCATTTGAGATAGAAGAGGCACAAATTGCACAAGAGGCTGAAGTGATTGAAGAGGTACAATCAATACAAATTTCTGAGCCTGAATCCATAGCCATTATGTCTGGAGAAAGAGAGCATGACGGTCCCTCTTCAGAAGAGGAAGAATTCAAGAAATCACTTTTGACTGAGACGGTTAAAGTCCTCTATGAATATAGGAACACTAGAATGGTTGGAGAGAGTTCTAAACCTCCACATGGAGAAGGAAGCTCAGAGGGCAAAAAAGATGAGAAGAAGGATTCCAAAGGGAATGGTGGAAAGCCACCTCCATCTCCACCATCTTCATCATTTTCCTCATCATCTTCACCATCTCACACAACATCATCTTCCACTACCACCACTGCCCATGCTCATTCCAAAACCCCAAAAGGAAAAACTCCATTATTGAAATTGGACACAAAATTCAAACTTCCCATGTATAATGGGGAAGTGAATACAGAAAAGTTGGACAATTGGATTCGATAGTTGGAGGTATAATGTAGAATTTAGAACCTTCAAGAGGATGACATAAAGATCCAATTAGCTTCATTGAGGCAAGAAGGAGTTGCACTAGTTTGGTGGGAAGCAAAGACTCAAGAGGAAATCTGAATCCATTGTAAGATATCCATTTCTTGGGTTGAATTTGTTTCTGCAATTAAAAGAGAGTTTTATCCATTAACCTATATGCAAATATCCATTATGAGTTGGCAGAATATTAGGCAGCTTAAAGGTCAAACAGTCCATGATTATACACAGGAGTTTAGGAAAAGGGCTTTATTGTTGGGAGTAAACTTGAATTCACAAGACACACTCTTGAAATATATTTGAGGTTTACATTCCTATTTGCAGCATACTATCCTTATGTTTAATTAACCCAAGAAACTTAGATGAAGTATGTGTGCAAGCCACACATCCTAAGGCAACGAGAAAACAAAACATAGAGGAGAAAGGTGAAAGTGAGGGTAAGGGAAAAGAGAAGGGAGGAAAATGAAAGGGAAAAAAGAATGCAAGTATCAAAAAAGAGAAGGGAGGAAAATGGAAGGGAGAAAAGAATGCAAGTATCAAAAAAGAGAAGGAAAAACTCACATGCAAAAACTGTTCAAACACTGGCCATGATGAAGACCATTGTTGGCAACTTCATCCAAAATTAAAACTAGATAGATTGAAAGCCAAAGAGAAGGGCAACACTATTGCTATAGCTGAAAAAGACTTAGGGTCAGATTTTAGAAATGAGACAAAAATTACAGCTATGGGTTTGAAAGGTCAACATGTTGAAAGTACTAGTTCTTCAAATAGTCACAACAACACTCCAAATGAAGACAAAAGGGAAGAGTTGTTCACTGTCAGAGTAATCTCAAATCATACCAAGATTGATGCACTCTTTGATAGTGGATCACAAGCAAACCTGATTTCAGAAGACTTAGTTAAAGAGCTTAAACTTGAAACTGTACCACACCATAAACCATACCCTTTATGTTAGATAGTTAAGGATGCCAATTTACAGGTTTCAAGGAAATGCATTTTTAGATTTGCTATTACTGCAAACTTTGTAGATAAAGTCGAGTTAGACGTGGTTCCACTTGACATTTCTGGAAGTATCTTGGGAAGTCCATATTTGTATGACAAGAAAGCAATGTTTCATCGCTATGATCACAAATATCATTTTATTAAAGATGGGGTGAAGTATATTGTGAGATCTCATCACAAGAAACTGAACATTTATTTAGTTAATGCAGGGAAAATGAAGAGGCTAGTGAATGCAAGTTAGAACTTAACATTGTTGATGATAAAAAAAAAAGAGATGTTTTGAATCATACTTTTATAAAGATGCTTATATTTGTAATGAGTTGTTTTAGAATGATAACAGGTTGCCTTTGAAAGAATATGAAAGACATTTGCAGCAGCTCACATTGGTTGTTGAGCGGTGCTGAAAACAAGGTGTCAGTGCAAGAAGTTGCAAAGGTCAAAGAGAAGAGGAGAAAGTAGCTTGGCAAGGGATGCATGCGTTTCATAAATATTCATTGCTGGTTTCCAAAAGGCACATTATAATGGCGAAGAAACTTGGGCAAGAGTCGACTCAAGTACAAGGCAAAAGCAACAAAAAATCGCCATAGAGGCAAAGTGCAAGGTGAGAAAGATTCAAAGTTTCCTTTGATTGTTGAGCAAGGTAGGAACAAGATGTTTTCTGCAAAATCAGATTGTTGTTCTGCAAATTCAAAAATATTGTAGCATGACGGTGTCAAGGACAACAATAGAAGGTCGTCGGAATCAAGGAAAATTTTGACTTTTTATGAAAAACTCCAAATGATGAAATTACGAAAATTTCAATGGATAAAGACTGGAAGGATGAGGGAACAGTCCCCTCATCAATATAATCAATGATCAAGAGAGATTTTGGGGTCCAAAAGGCTTCTAGTGGGGAGGAATGAACAGGTGCTCAGTATTTAGCTCAAAATTCAAAATTCTCATATTGGCTCGAAAACTATATGGTTTTGTTCGTCTTGTCAAGACGATCACAACACAATTTGTTTTGTAAAAAATGGATTCTGGATGGAGGAGAAAAGGCCTTCTGTTCATTTTCCTTAACAACTAAAAAAATTGCAGAATGGGACAGAATGATGACATGGCAGTCCAGTGAACAACCCAGTTAGCAAGGGGAATCTTCTTCAGTTTTCGCCCAATGGGGCTAATGCACAATTGAAAGGAGGTCCATCGCACATGGTTTTACACTGCAAGTTGATGCTGACGACGGGGTGGTGGGAGCCAGCCCCCGCCCCATGCGACCTTAAACACGTGACCAAGGGCCAACGCCAGCATTAAGCGCGATTAGCGCCATAATCAAGATTAGCAGTTAATTAATTCGTTGATTAAGTTGGCGGAATTTATGGCAGAGCCACCAAATCCAGAACTACAACAAAACTTGGCAGACTTAACTAGAGGCTCTCCAGATTTAGCGGAGGTTTTCTAGGAAAAAATGGTTTTGCCATAACTGAGGAAATTCTCAGCCAAATTTCAAAAATGAATACTCATTTTTGGCTAATTGGCATGCTAGGAATTCATTGGAGTAGGTTTCAGAGCTAGAAGAGGTAATATACAGGTGTTTTTGGTCACTTGAATATTTTTAAAGCCTAGGGCCACTAGGTGTTGGAGGTCATTCCCAGAGCAGCTGATAACTAAATTAAGTAAAAAAATAGCCATTTATGATAGATTTGAATGTTTTAAACTCAATGGAAAAATTTCCAAGAGAATTGGATGCATGTAACAACAATTTTAGCACTATTGAAGCTAATACAAAAGGCCACACTATGAAGTTGGACCAAGGAGATGTAGCCGAGGAGGGGTGAACTCCTTCAACAAAAATTTGTTATTGAGATTTTTTATTTGTGCTTGTTGTGTTTTTATATTCTTCTGTTCAACCATTTAAATCCATGCTTTTAAGTTCACGCAAAACACTAAATTTCACCAAGTTAGATGAATTGACAATCACATGCTCATGGATAAACTCTTTATGGATAAGCAAACCAAAGCAAAGAAAATTTTATATTTGGAAATGATATTAGCACAACATTAACTAGAAATCAATTTCGATCAAAATCTAACCAACATCCCCAACAGTCTATGCGTCCTGTGCACTATATATCTGAGGCCTGCCACCCTGATTCTACGGACAATCTCTCCTACGATGATCTTCGCCACAAGTCCAACACTCTATAGGCTTCCAACCTGCATCCCTATTCTATTCCTCAGATCGAAATCCTTGTCCTCTGTTTGATGCATTGAACTTCTTAGATGGCACTATAATCTCTTTTTTACCTATACCTTGAGGACTTTCTCACTTATTGTCCCATTTTCCTTTGTTCTTTACATTACCTTTCTAGTCCAACTTAGTCTTAGATTTGCATTTCAATTGTTCATAGTAGTGCTTTAGCTTTTAGATGGCCTCTTCGAATGATCTAGGCTCATTGAAATTAATCCTGTCTTTGAATGTAATCAGCAATCCACTAATGAATCTCTAAATCTTGGCCTTCTCCTACTTGAGGTAAAGCACATACCTCAGTAGCTCCAAGACCCTGCTAGTGTACTCCTCATCTGTCATCGATCCCATCTTTAGCTCATAGAACTCTTTTTCCTTGTCATCAAAGTATCTCTCCGATAGGTACTTCTTCTTGAATAGTCTCTCGAACTCACTCCAATTCAAGTCCTCCTCATGAATACATATGAAATTCTTCACGTCTTCCCACCAAATATCTGCTTTACCTTTGAGACTAAATGTAGCTATTATGGCTTTCATGTTCTTTGATTAATCATGTAACTTGAAGAACTTCCTCATACCAAGCAACCATGCCTCTACATGCTGTGATTTCTTCATCTCTCCATCAGAGGTAGGTGGCTTTGCTTTCTTAAACTCGTACGACAAATATCCCCTATCACTCCTGTAAGGATGATAATGATGACGATCATAGTGCCTATCTGAACTAGAACTAGAATAGTGCCTGTGTCCATCCCCTCTCCTATCTGGAGTGTCCAACAACCTGCCATCTCTCACTGTGTCATCTCTATCTGACCTATGGCCACCACGAGACCTACTACCATATGCCCCATTAGTTTCGTTTTCCTGCTCATGGATGACCCGAAGTGGTCCCTGTCGGTGCAAATCTGAAAAACTCTGAAGTATCACTGCATTTACCTCTACTTCTTTCTCCTGTGCCTGTATGATTTTGTCATTGTCTACCTTACAACTCCTTATTTCTGCCTTTAAGATTCTCAATGTGTATTCCAAATCAGAAGAGTTCCCAACACCACGTTGCTCATCTGATCCATAGAGAGACTCTCGGGAACTGTAATCTACCATCTTGCTAGTCATCTTTGATATTTCTTTCTACAAGGTATACGTGTCAGCTAAGCCAAATCACAATAAACCAGCGTACCTTAGTATAGTTCGCAGAGGATATCTCATCTGCAAGATCAACAAATCAACGTGAAACATGTCTAACATAATCATGACATCATATAGAAACATAACACATAAGCATATAACCATGTACCCATCATTCTAGCTAGAGTTCAGTCATCAATGCATGACCATATCAACTACACATACCATGACCTCATGGATGACAACAACCACCAAATCATTGTACACTTGACCACATGTGAACATTAACATGCATAAGAAATGCATAATCAACCACACACTCATAACGACACACTCAACAACAATACCATCAACTTTCCATGGCAACATCACTACAACCATGAATCATACCATATAAATGCAACAAACATATGGTCCTACAACACAAGAGACACACATACAGCTGACATGAATGCATGACCAACACACAACCCATCCAGTCTGAGGGGTGAACCATGCTCTGGTACCACTCTGTAACACCCTCCTCCTACATCTACCCAAGTAACCGACTGACTAAGGTAAACGTGTGACAAGAAGTTACTATGATATTATTCGACCTCCTAAGTCATGTCAAGGAAGTGGAATCAAAGAAAACACACCACACAGATCTTCAACATCAGCAACAAGACACCTAATAACCATCCCAACCTTTCTCATAACAAGTCCTTGGGTCCCATTAAGGTTTTAGACCACTTGACTCTTGGAAACTCCCATGCTATGGGCCTGACAACATCTAGGAGGCTCTGGACGCCCTCATGACAAGGCATGCCAACATCCAAGAACTATTTTTCTCAGTGTTATGCCAGTGTCCCTGGGATTTGAGCCACTTTTTCAGGCCCAGAGCACGGGTCACTGACTATAATTGAATGAAACCTTTAGAACATGAAGATAACAAGGAAATGATTACACAAGTATAATTACTTGAACAAGCCCTTGACCCAACCCCTACTACCCATGACAGGCATTTTGTCAAACATATCACAAATATGTAAACTATAGGTGTAAATAACATATCTAAGCATAGGGGTCTCATAACATATGATAATAGCATTTATGCCTCAACACATTAGCTATAGTTTCATCCATTAAGTCACAAATAAATTGTCCATCCATTTACAAGTAAAAAGATGATGAGAGCCATACATAGCTATTGTCATAAAACATATACATAACCAGCATAATAGCAACAAAAATACCAAGTAAATCACAACCATATGATCCACATATAAACCCTTATAATACCCATAGAATTACAAGGAGAAATAACCTCATAGTGATGATGCAAAATCCAAACCCGGGATGGGACTACCATGTTCCACCCAACTGTAGAATGGATGAGCCAAATCTCTCTTCAAGAATTCACCCCTGTGCCATATTCCAAGCATGATTGTGGGATCTCATAAAACACATCAATCCAAAACCATCTAGGGCTTCTAGAGGCAAGCCACATCAACCGATCAAACAATGATTCCACCTCACAGTCGGACATCACAAAACCATCATCAAATTGGTCTCTATCCAAGACTTCCAGGGCTCTAGAGCATTTGTTCCAACCAAGCTTCCAGGACTAGTAACTCAACCCACAACTACCATCGGGCTTCCAAAGCATTTATCCAACCAGGGCTTCCAAAGCATTTATCCAACCAGGGCTTCCAGGACTAGTAACTCAACCCACCAAGGGCTTCCAGAGCGTTTGTCCAACCAAGGCTTCCAAGACTAATAACTCAACCCAAGCTGTTACAGGGCTTCCAGATTGTTTGTCCAACTAGGGTTTTCAGGAACTAATAACTCAACCCAAGCTAAAGTAAACATGAGAACCAACCAGAAAAACAAGAAATAAACCCACAACACCATGACTATCCAGGGAATGGTAAGGCTAGGCAATTTCACTGGCAATATAGGCAATCCTCCATGCCAGTGACATATAATGACCAATAATCCACATGCATGCAAAAACTAGTGAGGAAAACATATATGCAACTTGGTACCCGCAAGCCAAATCTGTTGTAGCGGATGATCTCGATGTCCTCTTGCGCTTTCTTGCTCCAAAACTCCAAGTATGCCACACTCGTCCAAGAGTGCTCCAAGAAACTCTAAGTGTCCAAGAGTATGAGAGAGAGAGAATAAAGAGAGAGCTCCAAAATTGAACTGACAAAAGTTTGTGAATTGATCCTTAAAAGCCTTTTTATTAATGACGCCTCTATTTTCTTCATTTTCCATTATTTCCTTCATTTTCCTCCTCACATGCAACTTGTGACCTTTCACCTCCTTTTTCTCCTAATTTTCATTATTTTCATAAATAAATGTGCTCATTGCCTTGCCAATTTTCTTAGCCATATTAACCGAAATGAACATCCACGCTAGGATGTATTGCTCAACATTAAACTTGGAATAAGTGTCCCATCAACCATGGTTATTATTTTTCCTTTATTAACTTTTATTACACGGAATTTTCACCAGTGATGTTACAATTTGGATCCTGTGAGGCATGATTTGCTCATTAATGAGCTTTCCTTCAATGTTAGTCTGTGAGGTAGGCACATCCAATCCTCTCGGAGCCATACAATCCATCTTCAAGCCGATAGTGCGAAAAGAGTGTGCCGACTTCATACCACATGCACTAGGTAATACACCATGTCGTGGGCATTTATGATGCATCGAGAGGCGAAGGATAATGTATTCATGCAAATCGTCTTCTTGCCACGCATATGGTCGATTTTGCTAACTGTTTTACTCTGCTTCCTTATCAAGGACTGCCACCTTAGTGGCCATCCATGATTTGTGCATGTCCATTATTATCTCCCCAGCCAAAAAGAATTAACGTCGATGTTTGTTTGCTGTAATTGAAATCAACATTAGCCGGTTTTCGGTAGGCACCCCCATCGGGGAAGAAACCATGCTATATAGCTAAACATAAAAATTTTTCTTTGGAAATTTAACATTTTCTCTTCCAACTTAGAGTTCCTCTATTGAAGCTCATTGGCCTTCATTTTAACTTGTTTAAACCATCATAGATCCATCTTAATTATGGATCTAACATGAGTTGAGAGGGATCTAATTTCTTCACATGCAATTTTTTTTATGAGCAAACATTATTTAAATGTTTGTTATTTTTTTTTTTATAGATTTTTAAATTTTTTTTTTTGGTCCACGTGAGAAAAATTTCAACTTTGATGATGGACAGACAGGGTTACACATCATACTGGGCTGTAGAATGAGCCTTCTTCTTCCACTTCCTCACTTGTTAAGAAAACACTCTATTTCTCAGCCATCTACAACTATTTTCCCAACTCAAAAAACCATAAACAAAAATCCCAAACATCCAGAAAAGCTAAAATCACAGTGATCAATCACTGGTATGATTTTATTAAAACGCTACATGAAAAAACATTAATTTGCAACGTGTTTAAATTCATGTGTAATTACACCGAAGCTGTCCCTTTATGGAATTGGCTGGGAAAAAACTATTCATCCCAACCAATCTTGGAGCTCTATTTCCATCTTCCTGCCGAGTGAAAAATTGACACGTGGAAAGGGTTTTGCAAACTTGCCAACAATTTTATGTTTAGTTGTCGTTTCACATTTATTTGGTGAGCGACTTCCACAGTTAGTCATCTACATTGTCCATGATTGGTGAGTGGTTTCCACAGTCAGTCATCTCCATTGTCTGCCTCATGGACCACCAGTGGCTCGGGCAGTGCGTGCCATGAATTTCATTGTGCGAGTTCCTGTAACTTGAATTATTTGGAAACCTTGCATTATTTTTCTGTGGTTGCAAGAATGTGCTCCTCAAGTTAGTAGAGATAATGCTCCATATTTTTTTTGGCTCTGATTGTGGCAGTGAAGCCCTCCCTGGGGTTATGCCAGAGTGGCATTTCTCCATCCAGAACCCTACGACCATCTTGAAGGAGATGGTTGCGTCTTGCGGCACCAATTTTGAGTTTTTAATCCAGTCAAACCCAATGTCATGCCTCATCGTTCCATAATTATAATTCATGGAACAATTCAATAGCCATTAATTCTTCCATTAGTCGAAATTGCTAGATCCAAAGACCAAATGAGGAGCTATGATTAGTAACTGTAGAGTTATGTGAAATTGCATACTGGCTTAACTGAAGAGGCCCACACTTATGGTAGATCTTCCCACTCTCACACGGCCACATGCTCGAAGAATCACAGTAAATTGAGAGGGTGTATCTCATTGATGTAACACAATCCTGACAATGAAAACAATCCTGCCAATGAAAATGATTAGTTCATATTAACGTCAATCATGGATGAGTAAATGAGAGAGATATATCAAATAGATAGATTCAGGGGCTATTATGCCTAACAAAATAGATAAATTAATGAGCAGATTATACACCTACAGTTTCGTGCATTATATTAGCAAAGAAGGTGAAGGAGGCAACGAGCGAGGTCTCCTTTTTTGTCATCGCTGGAACCAATGATGCCAAATACATAATATGCATCGACAACTGCAATAAAGGTTGTGTAAGTGTAGAATATTTTTCCCTCACAGGAGTTAGTAGTGGAGGAAAGGCTATTTCAGATTTGTCGAGCCTGAGAGGCCATTTTGCTTCCTTTGGCTCATTCGATCCTCTACCAAGATCCTAACCCTACAATCAATTTCATTTCCTACACTTCCGATTTCATTTTTCCAGTTCGCCTTGCATTCACATATTTGCTAGAGAAATGCTCATCTCCCCCTCAGCTTATAGACCACATTGAGGCACTCCTCGACAACAACCAAATCGCTGGTATGTAACATCCCGGTTATTAAATTCCATATCGGGCGAGCATGCATACATTCTCAGATCTTTGATTCCACAGGAGTCTAACCTCAGAAAGGACTGAGAATTTTTAAATATGGGGGTGTTGAAACCATAGAAAGTTGTGGTGGTTTCTTCAGAGATGAAGTTGCAGAGTTCTGGTGCCGCAGTGAAGTTGGCCTGACGATACCCATTTTCTCGGCTTCAAGATCGCTCGAGAATGTTATGCTACTCACCAACTTCTTGTAGGTGTGCGAGATGACATAGATGTCCTTGACACTTGCGTCGTAGAAGGTGGGAGTCTAGTAAGGTAGAGGGTCAGGAAATCTGGCATAGAGAGCGAATCCTACGACTTCCATTACAAGACTATAAGGGGCCTCAGATTCGTCCTTGTCTGAAACGTGGCTCACCATTTTCTTCACCCTCCTAATGTTTCCCACTAAGAGACTGTTAGTCGGGTGATCGAAACTCTCCCATATTGTTTTATTATTTTTGTCATAGAGCACAAGGTTGCCGTTGTTCTGGAGTTTGATTCCCACAATTCCCTTGTTGGAAGTGTCTATGGATCAAACCATGCGGTTGTCTGCGTCGGAGAGGAGGAGGTTCTCGTCAGTGGCGTAATTGGCATTCTCTCAGATGAGATCGTTCCTGTTAGTAATCCAAACAAACTTCATGGTTTCTGATTTTCCATAGTAGCTCATCTGAATGGCGAGGCTGTAGGCATTGGGCGTGGTGTTGAAGAAACAATCTAATCTTCGAGCATCGTATTTGATAATCAAATCTCCCAACTCCCCTGAGTTCACAAAAGAGAAGGCTCCATTCACACTGTAAACTTTAAAGACCTTGAATTTTAGGCTTTAATATTTAAAGACTTTAAGTTTTAGCCTTTAATGATAAAAATTTCAACATTGGTGGTAAATAAAAAAAAAAGGTAGTAAAATTTATAATAGCGAAAAATATAAGTGATAAATAAAAAAATTGGACAAATGCAATGTCTAACAAGAACAAATACAATGTCAAACAATTTTTATTATATGTAAATTGTTTGGTAGATTCTCTTTTCATTTTTTTCCTAACAAACTTGTTTTTCTATCTTGAATTTTCAATCTTAATA
>APFE031022357.1:0-22478 GCA_000404065.3 Pinus taeda
GTCATCTATAAATGATACATAGTACACAAACTTACCCAGTGATGGAACCTTCACAGGTCCAAACACATCACTGTGCACAAGCTCTAATATCTGTTTTGCCCTCTTACTACCAGAGGGGAAACTCACCTGATTCTGCTTCCCATATACACAATTTTCACAAAAATCAAAATGCAGAAAGCTATTACTCATACCTTCTACCATACCTTTATCATGAAGTATTCGAAGGCCCTTCTCTCCAGTATGTCCAAGCCTTTGATGCCACAACATGGTCTTCTCTCTAGAGACCACTAGATTTTCTGCTCCACTTTTAGGAACCACATAACTATTGCACCCATCAATAAGAGTGCTACCTTGCAGCTTGTACAGAGTTCTAATTCAGTCTCCTCGCATCAATACTAGTGCTCCCTGAACCATTTTGCAAGTATCCTTCTCGAACACTGTTTTTACACCTGCATCATCCAGCTTACTTACAGAAATCAAATTTCTGGCCAATGCAAGAATATGCAGAACACCCGGGAGTGTTCTAACCCTTCCACCTTGAAACTTCAACTTTACTTTTCCACGAATAATGATTATAGCCTTCCTATCATCCCCTAAGAAGATATCACCACCATCGTATTTCTCATACTTGTAGAACCACTCTTTATGGGGAGCGAAGTGAAAGGATGCACCTGAGTCAATCAACCATGCCTCATGATCTACAAGTGTACTTGAAGAAGCCAAGACACATCCCCACCTTCATCTAAGGTGGTTTTTACCTCTACAAAAGGAGCATCATCAGATCCCTTTCCTTTATCAGGAGCTTTAGATTTACAGTCCCTTTTGAAGTGCCCTTCCTTTCCGCATTTCCAGCACACCACCTTTATAGGTTCTCCTGGAGATTTAGATCTCCCACTTGATGACTTATTTTTGTTTCTGTTCTGGGACCGTCCTCATACAGACAAGGCATCACCATTCTGGCTCTCCATATTTTTTCATCACATCTCCTTCGTCAGCAAGGCTGAGACTATTTCATCAAATTGCAAGGTAGTTGCATTGCTACCTATTGCAATAACCAGACTATCCCACGAATCTGGTAGAGAACACAACAAACTGATGCACTTATCTTCATCTAAAATTTTAATATCAACAGATGCTAACTAACTTACCATAGTATTAAATGC
The DNA here is from genome assembly GCA_000404065.3 of Pinus taeda. Lineage (NCBI taxonomy): Eukaryota > Viridiplantae > Streptophyta > Pinopsida > Pinales > Pinaceae > Pinus > Pinus taeda. The sequence goes on from APFE031022357.1 coordinate 1,164, forward strand.
GTTCAGATGCTCTGTCATCGAGACTCTATCTTTCATCCCGAGGTTATACAACTTTTTTCGCAGGAACAGTTTATTCACTAGAGACTTAGATTGGTAGAAAGTCCCTAACTTGTCCCACAAAGCCTTCGCCGTAGCTTCCCCTGATACATTCAGCAATACTGAATCTGAGACACACAATTGTATTATGCTCTTTGCCTTCTGATCTAACTTCTTCCATTCTTCATCGCACACTCCCGTTGGTTTAGTACCTGGATCTACCGCGATCCACTAATATTTATCCACCAACAGATCCTCCATCTTAAGTTTCCACAACTAAAAATTCTAACCATTAAATTTCTCGATCTCTATCTTTCCACCGCTTGCCATCTTGTTTTACCACCAGAATCGATCTCGCAGAGCTCCCACTGAATGGGGTCTATCACAATCCCGAGCGAAACCCCTCAGCAACAAAGGCGTCCCCTTGAAGCCAAAATTTCTCTGATACCAAATGTAGGTTTTAACCCCGTATAGAAATTACCTGCATACGAATTCCAAAACACATAAAATAAACAATGTGAGAGTAACAAATAAAACACATATATACAGAGATTTTCCCCTGGATCCCAAAATCGGGACTACCAGCTTGATTTTTCATTATGTTCCTTTTAATGTAACAATACATATTTATACATGCCGAAGAATCCAATACCATGGACCGAAAAACCATCACGTTGAATACCATGGACTGAAAACCATCGCGTCCAAAAAACATGTGCGAAAATCATGCACAAAACCATAGGTGGGTTTGCCCAACCTAACGTAGGTTCCAAAACCAAAATTTTTTTGGGCGCTGCCGCAAACCCCATAAAGTGGGGTTACGGGTACCCCTCAAACCCCCTGTTAACTATGTGGAAAGAATATAACACAACCCAACAACCATAGGTGGGTTTGCCCAACCTAACATAGGTTCCAAAACCAAAATTTTTTGGGGCACTGCCCCAGACCCCATAAAGTGGGGTTACGGGTACCCCTCAAACCCCTGTTAACTATGTGGAAAGAATATAACACAACCCAACATTGCGCCTATTGACGAGGAAAAAGATAAACCCACCAGATATCCCTGCAAACTCTGTGCTGAAGACAACACGACTTGGTGTTGTCCGCGTCTTCAGGAATGCACAAAATACCTTGCCAAAAGTGATACTGCTAAGACACCTGCTGTCCTTAGGAATACTTTTCCCACTTAGCAGAAACAAAATCTTATTGCAAACCAACTGCAGCCCCTGCAAGGGGGCAACGATGGTTCGCAACATCCTTCAGTTGTTGAAGGATCTTTTACCGTTTACACATTTGAAACGGCAGAACTCGCCACAAGAGCCAAATATTATGGAGCTCCTGTTGCTCCTGCAGTAGAACCTTCCTGAGGTCAAAACCCACCACCACCCAATGATTTGCCTATCAAAAGGCTGGTTGCAGACCTTGTAATTTGACCCCCAAAAGGGGCACTTTGACGCAAAACGCACAATACATCTACATGTGTCGCCCAAAACTACAACATTGTAGAAGATTTGGTGCAAGCACCATCGGCTATGTCAGTGCTCAAAGTATCACAAACATGCCCAACACAAAGGAAAGCTTTGCTTTCGGCTATAGGTGGTATCGACCCAACGGATTCCATGCTTGCTATTTTCGACAGGGACAAGTGTAAACCTCACCTTTCTCACCAGCTTGCATTTTAGGTGCATATAACTTTGAAAGTTAAAGGTATACATAGAACTGTCATCGATGAAGGTGCTTCTACCTGCATCATGTCGGCTTCATGTTGGCTCGCCCTGAGTTCTCCAACCCTAACCCTACCGTCGAACTCCCTTAAAGCTTTTGACGGCCACATTTTCATCCCAAAAGGGTACTTGGCTAGTTACCCCATCACTTTGTATGGGAAAACAGTTACGGTGGACATAGAAGTCGTAGACAAAAAACTCGAAAATAATATCTTGCTGGGTCGCAGTTGGACATATGCGATGACGACTGTCGTATTTACTGTCTTTCGCATCATCATATTCCCATTGGATGGAAAGGTAGTTACAATAGATCAGTTGTCTTTCGCACCCCTGATTATTCACCATTACCAAGTAGTTTCGTACCCCTAGTAGGAGGTGGAACTGACTCTTATGTCAGTTTAGGTACCGATATACTAAAGGATTCTTCTCTCATGGGCTGTTTTCCACTTCAGCCGCCGAAGGTTTCACAGATGGTCAACATGCTTTCATCTATTCCTCATGAACGGACCGATCTATGGATCCTACCAAATCCTTCAAACCTTGACACATTCGGAGAACAAATGCCACTATCACCAGTTGAGTTGGCCTACCAAGCCATTCAATCTGCATCTGCATCTTCGGTCATGTTGGTTACTACCGACAGTACCACCGCCCCTCTGATAACCACTCCTCCTTTAGATCCACTCGATCAACTCATATCTATAGATTAATCTATTTGAGAAATCATGAGTTTTGGAGAGCAACATTGGGAGGATTAGCACCATTGTGTTTCGATATCTGATTCGGACACAATGCCTCTTCAAATCCTATCCCCTGACATACCAGAAATAATTTCCTCACCCTATATGACCATCCAAAATTTGGATGTGAAAGGAAACATGGGCGACACTTCCAAATCATTGCCCATCAATATTTTTGTCAAGACAGGCATCGTGGAAAACATCCAGATTGGATCTGATTGCAATCCTGAGGAAATTGCGAGCTCCACTGCCTATTTAAGGAATCCCACGATGTATTCAATGGATCTCACAAGGAAATGCCCGACATTATTCTGTCTATTGCCACGCATTAGATCCAGCTTTATGATGATGAAAAACCCATTGAGTGTCAGATCCCTTCCCTAGAAATATCCATTGAACCCATGCCCAACACTACTGCCGAAGAAGAATGCTTACTAGACCTTAAATAGTTGGATAAAACCCATTGAGATGCCGACTTGGCACTCGAGGCTCACAAGCACCGGATACAATCCCAATTTGCGAAAGAGATTAAGCTTCATTCTTACCAAGAGGGCGACCTTATGTTGCTCTATCATCCAAAAGATGACCTCTTCGAGGCATGCACTCTTCAACCCATATGGCTAGGTCCCTATGTCGTAAGGAAATTCCTCCCCATGGGGGCATATGAACTACAGGACCAGGAAGGAGTCCCACTCAAGGAGCCCAGATATGGGCTCTATCTCAAAGAGTATTATGCTTAGTATTGCAGTGGGCACGTGCTTTGTAGTTTTATGTATTCATAAGTTTTTCTTTCCTTTTTTGGTGTGGTTGGATTGTTTTGTTATTTAGTGGAGTACTTGTCTCATACATTCTTCTTGTAATGCAGATGTCTTACTCACCCTTAGCATATGTAGGATACGTGGATGGTGCCAGTTGTCACACACAGCACATTGCATCAGCTACTTGGGTCATCTACACACCCGAGTCAGAACTATTTTGTTCCGTGGGAGTCTTTCTTGGAACCGCCACCAACAATATTGTTGAGTACATGTCCGTAATTTCACTTCTCATGGAAGCGTCATCAAGGGACATCTCCAATCTGGTGGTCAGGTTAGACTCCCAGCTAGTCGTAAGGAAATTGACAAATCGTTATCATATTCGTAATCCAACCTTGTTACATCATTATCTAAGGGTGCGACTCCTGGAACGTCAATTTGATATAATCACATACGAACACGTTCCTCGAGAATTTAATGCGGTTTCTGATTCATTAGTTAATTATGTATTAGATTGGCACCTGTTTCATTCTTTATAGAAGCATGCATGAACAATAAAAATTTACCGAGTTCAAGTTTTTTTTACAAAAACATTTAAAAACACATTTACACCATTAAAATACCAAAACTCTGTATAGATATATAGATAAAAATCCAATCTTTTACATAAAAATATTCCAAAACTTGGATGATTTAAGTACAAAATGGCTATAAAAACCCAACTACAAGCACTCATTGGCTACGCCAAAAACACCTGCTAAAAAGAGCCTATTGCTCCAAAAATGCTAAAACCACTCTAGCTACTCTCTGAAGAGGAACAAGAAATTGCTTAGGTACACTGACTATGTTCCGTTGCATATGGGTGGGAATCTCCCTCATTGGAAGGGTGGGACACCCATGGTCAAACCCTCTAGGTTCCTCAGAACCTCGCGGAGACTTTCAGAATCGCCCCCTCCGACAGGTAGTTGGCCTCCTCGTCGCATATGGCGAGGTTTGCCTGTGGGTTGTAATGGCGCCACATCTGCGTTAAGCATAAAAATTCATGTCAGTTCTTATTTCACCTATAAAAAACATTACATAAACATTCAAAAGTCCAAAAATACTACAAAGTACTGTCAAAAATCATTCTCACCTTGAGGACCCCAGTTGGTCCCGGGTAGTAGCATCAAGTCTAGCTCGCCGGTTAAGTCCACGCCCTCATAGGCATAGTCATCAATCATCACAATTTGGCCATGAAGCCACTAGAATAAATCTTCATCGAAGAAATGCCGGATCGGTCCTCCTCTTATGCGAGGATTGAGTGATGACCAACGACCCTGCCTTGGCTCCTTCGGATCAAGGGGACCTAAGCTCATCCTTTGGCAAATAACAGGAACCCTCTCAAGGAAGAACGAAACTATGATGGTACCATACCCAAAACTATGTTGGGTACGAGTCTTGCATGCTGTTAATTCTGCCTTCAACTAGTGAAGCACTGCTTCACACCAATTGAACATCTGTGGCTGGACACAGTCAACTGCGAGCAACAGTTGGGCCTTTGTCGCAATGTGGGGACTCTTTGACCCTGCCAACCGCACCAACCATAAAACTGCCCTCATAGACCTAGACCTTATGCTCTCTATGGGGACTCTATTGCTGACTAGTCCACTCTCAGGGATGCAGTAGGATTGCACCAGCTCTGAGGTAGATCGTGGATCTGGCTTACCACCAGTGAGGTTTTCCTGTGACCCACGGCAAGACAAACCAGTCAAAAAATATGTCATCACGGTCAATAGCCAGCTCCTGTTCTCCAATCCTGAACACTTGCTTGTGTTCATCCCAGTGCTGGATAATCCATCTCAATAAATCCTCCTGCCCTTTCATCAACTCCAGCTTTGCATACTTCAGTAAACCGCAGTGGCACAATGCAAGTATGCATGCTGGATCGTTTCTCATCAGCAATTCCTAGCTATCATTGGCCCATTCTCTCCATAGGTGAGTCATTATGGCCTAAAACCTACACAAAATAACCCTAAAAATAGTCAAAATGGGGAAAAAACACTTCAAGGATCCATGAATGAGGGTTTTAACTGCGCCCTTCAACTCTAACACTACCCCTAGTTCTGCACAGGGAGGATTAACACCTTCTAGTGGCACGTACAGAGAATTTAACGTTCCCTACAGGCCATCTGGAGGGCATTAGTGCGCAAACAAGGCTTTAGGGAACCTCAGATCTGCAAAATTCCACCCTTGAAACTACCAAAAAGAGTTAAGCAATGCATAGAGAAAGGTTTTAGCCTTTACCTGGGATTGACGGCATGTCGAATGGTTGCCCGGATCTCCTACAATGGTCTGTGTAAAATCTACTCCTCTTTAGGTCCAAAATGCTTTCAAAAACTCAAATAGTGAAAATGGTGAATGTAAAACCTCAAAACATTTCCTTATATTTATTTTTGGAGACATGATTTTTTGAAATCATAAAAGAGGAAGTAGTCCATTCTCCATGATTTTTTAACATGCATGAACCCATATGCTAGGAGTTGATGCCTTTTTATACTTTTTACCGCTTTTTGATGAAAGTACCTTCATGAATGAAAAGCAGTAACAGTTGCATGCAATTCTCAAATAGAGCACTTTTTGGGACATTTTATTTCTCTTTAAAAAATAGAAACATCTCCGAGCCTTTCATCATTGGGCTCATTAAACATATATGATGATGGTCTAAGAAACTCTTTTTCAATCTTTTTCTAGCTCGTTAAACTGAAAAAGACCAATTGAGCAATTCTTTTTAGGCGCTTTTTTCTCGCTCATTAAGCTGAAAAAATCCTGAGTTTTGTCTTTAGGCTCATTAAAAATTTATAAAGATGACCCGAGCATTCTTTTAGGTACTTTTCTCACTCGTTAAACTGAAAAATCCCGTGTTTTTGTCACCAGGCTCGTTAAAAATATACGACAACAACCTGAGCACGTTGTTTTTTGGCACCATTTCTCACTCTTAAATAAAAAAATCCCCAAGTTTTTCTCTCCTTCAGGCTCGTTAAAACATTGAAGGACGAATGAGCAGTTCTTTTTACCTCTTTTTCGTCGCTCACTAAAATATACCCTGAGTTTCCTTCATTTGACTCGTTAAAATTTGAAGGTATTGAGTTTGTCGTCGCGTGACTCATTAAAAATTCACGACAAAAAAATAGTTTAGTCCGTCTCCTCGTACTCGTAACAAAATGAGGTCGACATCTATTGAATATACGTTTCTCTTTATCCAGATTCAATAGATTAACTTACGGAAAAGTAATCGATCCGGGTATACTATTAACCTTTTGTCACACCCGGTTAACAACTATGACAAAGGGACCACCATGGAGTCTCTCTTTACGATCTTTTCAGACTCTCTAAATATGAAAATACCACTGAATTGTCTAGTTTGGACTAGTTAAATTACACAGATAAGATATAGAGTCACCCTTTTTACGATACTTTTCATACTCTTAAAACATGAAAAATCGACGAGTTTGCTTGTATGGACCCATTAAACTAATCAGATAGGGCAGAGAGTCGCTCTTTTTGCGGTCCTTTTCAGACTCTTTAAATATGAAAAGATCGATGAGTTTACCCATTTGGACTCATTAACTAACCAGATGGGGAAATTTGACAGTACAACTGCAATTCAGTATTAGAAAGCGTGGTTTGGCAGTAGTCGTTCCCTTGAACATGGCACTCCCTCAGATAAGCCTTCCTTGTGACGACCTCTCAATATGAATCCTACCATCCTATGAGTTTAGCATAAATACCCTGATGTAATTGCATTTATGTATCCTGACACTCTATAGTGTTCATGAGTCTAGTGTTACATGGTTAAAGCCGTTGTCATGCCTTCTATTGTTCAAGGGTTAACCTTTTGTTTCCTCCATCAACCCATCAAGCATATCCTTCCATCATGCCCTTCATCGTTTAAACCCAAATGCTCAAAAGATTCATCAAAAAACAAAATCATTCTTCTCCCATTTCGTGTTGATTGATGTAGGACACATTATTGCCTACCTTTCGATAGGTTTCTTCCTATCAACTTCAACACTCTATCTAGGGAGACAACTCAGAAACACATTCAGTGCCTTGGTACTTGCACACATTAGTGGCAGGTTGCCTTGTGTTTGATCAGGGGTTCTCATTATTGGCTCCTAGTTAAGCGATTCTAATGGGTGTTCGACGACAAAGACATCTTTCACACTCATTAGATTGTTCTGTGCATCTTGGAGACCATCACCATTATCAGTGGCCTTCCTTGCGTCTTTTAACGGTCTCAATTATTGACTGGTAATTAGATGATTTCATGCATGTTCGATGTCAACGCATATATTCACATGTATTGATCTATGCTGTTTGGTGAAGTGGAAATCAAGACCTTGGGTAGAGGCTTGCATCATTCAGCCTTGTTTCCTCTCCCATGCTGCGGATATTGGTTTTTGGAGACAACTTATAAGGTGATTCTATTATGACACTGGATCCACGTTGTGCTTATCGGCGGCCAGCATTTGTCATATCTCTTTGGAGAAATCCACTCGACATAGATACTGAGCATGGGAATACCTGACTCAAGACATATTTTAGCAGTTTATAAATATAAATATATATATATATATATATATATATATATATATATATGATGTTGTATCAGGTTTCCAGTATCTCCCGAAGCTTCAATCCTCTCTCTCTTTTTGAAAGGAAAATTACAGTTTTAGTAAAGTATTTCAGCCATCGTCTCTGCCTCTGATCTCATACTTTAGGGGGCATCTGTTATACAACAAATTGACCTCCTCATCAACTCAGAGGAGAAAGACATGATAGCTGAAACAAAGACCACAATCACATGCCTTGATTCCACACTAACGCTGGCTGTGCATTAACAACCTACTTTATAAAGCTTGTTACCAATCCTGGAGGTGTGTTAGTGACCCTACTAAAGCATGTTACTAGTATGGGAACAACGTTAGTGAAACTTGGTGAAGTTCCAAGGGTCAAAGGAACGAATTGACTCACAAATATCTAGATATTTGTTCCTAAAATTACTCAAGAAAAGCAAGGAAACATCCAAATTCAAGATATTTGGAGGATTTCTAATCTGAGAAAAGGAGGCAAATGGGAAAGAGCTGCAAAGCATGGCAATTTCATTGCTTTTGCCTTAGTGAACTCAAGGAGGAGCTTGGCAAACCTAACTCAATTGCTATATAAGCAAGGTGAGGGTTATTTTGAAAGAGGTCAAAGCATTTGAAAGGATAGCATACTTTACCATTGAGCATTGACTCATATCATAAGAAGTGAGCAAGAAGGGAGAGAGAGAGAGAAGCTGGAGGGGTAAAGGAAGGCTGATACAATAGATGGTTGTAATCACTCTTCCAACATTAATATAGAAATGCAGTTGTATCATCTACTCGTGGCGTTGATACTATCATTCACTTCGTTGTTTGTTCAATGCCTATTAGCATGAGTAGCTTAGTTGTATACAATTATATGTTCTTTTATATATTCATGTATTAGTTATCAGAGTTATATGCTATGATTACGCTTGTCTCTTCTATGTGCAGGACTTGACTTTGGAGCCGGATTTGAGGGAATTCCACTTGGCTGCATTGTGATCTCCAAACAAATCTACACAAAGGCTTGAGGTAATCTACTTCTAATGCTTTGATAGTTAGTTATTTTATGTGAAAATGCATGTAAATTTGTGCAGTTGCACATAATATTACAGTCTGTGGAAGGTCCCAGGAAGACCTTTGAGGGTATTTACATTCTCCATACACCATGCATTTTACCCCATAGCAGGCCTTCAAATACTTCATGGTAAAGGTATGGTAGAATGTATGAGTAATAGCTCTCTGGATTTTGATTTCTGTGAAAATTGTTTATATGGGAAGCATAATCGGGTGAGTTTCCCATCTGGTGGTAAGAGGGTGAAACAAAAACTAGAGCTTGTGCACATTGATGTGTTTGGACCTATGAAGGTTCCATCACTGGGTAAGTCTGTGTACTAAGTATCATTTATAGATGACCTTTCAAGGAATACATGGATATATTTCCTTAAGAAGAAATCTAAAGTCTTTGACAGGTTTAAAGTATTTAAGGCTCTGGTGGAAAACTAGAGAGAGAAGAAGATAAAGGTGTTGAGGATAGATAACGGTGGAGAATTTTGCAGTAAGGAATTTGAAGAATTTTGTAAGAAGTGTGGTATAGCACGACAAAATAATACTCCATATACACCTCAACAAAATGGAGTTGCAGAAAGAATGAACAAGATGTTGCTGGAAAGGGAAAGAAGCATGCTCAGTGGTGTCGGGTTAGGATAGGAATTCTGGGCAGAGGCGGTGGAGACAACATGTTACTTGGTCAATAGATCACCTTCATTAGCGTTGGAGGATAAGACTCCACAAGAGGTATGGACTGGTAAGAAACCATCTCTTTCAAATCTGAGGGTATTTGGATGTGATGCATATGTACATGTTCCAAAGGTGAAATGAACCAAGTTGGATAGTAAATCTAAAAAGTGTATCTTTATTGTGTATAAGGATGGTTTAAGAGGTTATAAGCTTTGGAACCCAGTAACAAGGAAGGTTGTGTATAGCTGAGATGTGGTGTTCAGAGAGTTGAAAGATGTTATTAAACATGAAGTCCAACCAAAGGAACATGAGAAGATAGATTTTGAGCTAAAGGAGGAAGAATCAGACTCTAGAATAGAGGAGGAATAAGAAGATGAAGAGCCACAAACTTCGGGTGTGAGAATATCAGTTCAAGAAATAAGGAAACCAGAAAGGTATAGTCCATCTGATTTCTGTTCAAATTTTTCTTTATCTATTATTGATGATGATCCCAGAACTGTGAAGGAAGCATTAGATTCAAAGGATGGAAAACTCTGGAAAGAGGCCATGGTTGATGAAATGGCATCTTTACACAAAAATGAGGCTTGGGATCTGGTAGAGTTGTCATCTGGAAGTGTTACACAGTAATTTGTCACTGTCTCCCTGTCAGTCTTCCTATTGTGTCATGAGTCCAAGTTAATCATGCTCGTGCTCTCTAATGTTGCCAAATGACCCACTTTGGCAAAGTTTTGTTATCAGCACGACTTTTGTCAAAATAACCGCGCTGATGGGTGCTCCATAATAGACCGAACGCACTGTCAGCGTGGAAGTACACCTGTTTCCCGTGCTGGTCGAATTTGATGAGCCAGCGTGTCTGTTATTCATATCTGATCGCGCTGACATGAACTTCTTTGTTATTCAGCTGTGATGTCAGCGCACCAGTGCAGTTATGGACCTGCGCTGATCCAGTTTGGGCGATTTTGTTCTAAAAGCCGGCCTTCCAGATGACTCCAGACCTGGTTGTTGGCCTTGTAAATGTCGCCCTCCCTTCTCTGGCATGTTTGTTTCGTCATTTGAGCCACCTTCCTTGGAGATAAGCTTATCCTTCCACCACTCATGGAGACTCCTTCTCCTATATAAGCCTCCACCATTGCCATGAGCAGGTAGTTTTTGGATAGAGTTTTGGACAGGGGGGAATAGTTTTGGACAAAGTGGAATTCATAGTGTTTTTAGTGCTGCTCCTAATAGGCAGTTGCTGTGATAAGTGTGGATTGCTAGAGAGCTTAAGGAAGGTTGTGAAGTCTTGTTGTCCTCTGTGAGAGAGAGAGTTGTTTGTCTTGGGAGATCTACCTCCAAGGGTGAATGCTTATGAGACTTGCTGGCTGGACCCTCTTGAGAAGGACTCAATGTCAGAACATTGGTTGTACCTTTCTCTGATTTTGATTAATAAATGATAGATGACTGCTGTTATGGTTCCATTCTCATTTGTCTTGTAATGGTTAATGTGAATTACATCCTTTCTGACTGATGTATAGTTGCTTTTATTAGATTTCACACTTGCGTTTGTTTTCTCTTTGCGTGTGCAGGTGTCCATCCACGAGGATAGTGGAGGATCGTGACCGACCAGAGCAAAGGAGCGAGAGCGGCATCTCTTCATCAAACAATAGCGCTGGAATCCAAGTAGGTGTTCATTGCCCACTTTTTAATTGCAACTAGGAGCTTGCATAGTAGCACTGATTGATTTTTGCTAGACCCATTCTGGGCTAGTAGGGATTGCCTCTATCCGTAGAGGGGATTTACCTCTCCAACAATTTGGCGACTCCACTGGGGAGACTGGCCTCTGTTCCTTTTTGTTCATTCTTGCCTTAAGGTTTGTTTTGGTATTTTTTTTTAAGTTTTGGGGATTAATTACCAGTCTCTTGCATTTCCTGGGTTGATCTGGGAAATGCCCCTGTTTGATTGAAAGATTGGTCGTTTTGATTTGGGAGTTTTGATTTGCCTATCACTATTTTTGAGCTCCATTGCGGATTTAATTTTAACAGTCGCGCTGTCATCGCGCTCACCCTTTTGCAACATCCTGTTCATCGCTTAATTACGCCTAACAGTCGCGACGATCCTGGAAATTGGATCATCGCAGAAAAGACGTGTATAGTCGCGATGTCAGCGCAACTTGCTAGCTTTTTACCCGCGCTGACCTTGGGTTGCTAGCTTAATTCCCGCGACGATTGTGTTTTTCTACGACCAGCGCGGGTTTTCTGTGTAAAATTTGCGCTGACATCTCGGGTTGTCTGTGTAAAGATTGCGCTGACATAGTGATCATCACGGGTTCTCAGTGTGTAACTTGCGTTGATTCCTGAAAAGTTGTTTTTATAACTTTATCTCCTGAATTCATAAATCTTCCTTATCCCCTATTGTTTCTTGTCTCTCATTAGCTTGTTTTGATTGCTTTTGGTTAGGGGCACTCTCTCTTTGATTTCATTCGAGTGAGTCTTGTGTTTTTAGACCATGTGACCTAGCCCTTTAGAAGTTTCATCGAGAAACCATTTGCTTGGGTTACTTGTTTATTCAAGGTTCATCCACAACCCTCTCATTGATTTGCTTGAGGCTTTTTCACTGCATGTTGCTGGTTGATTTTTACTGTCGATTATTGAACCACCTTTTTATGTTGATTCGATTTCTTCACTACCAAGCATAGATCACAATTGTTTGGATCGATCAGTTCACACTTGCTTCCTTCTTTCTTGAATTCCTTTTTGCCTTGTTGGGCTTAGATCACATAGCTCGTACAAGCCTTTGTTTTCCTTTGATTTGGAGAACTGTTTTGGTGTCTTGAGAGCTTTGTTGTGTTTTCATTGAGTTATTTTATTTCCCTTTACTCGGTGTTGCTGTCTCTCAAAATTCATTTTAAGTGCTTTGTGCCATTGAAAAAAAATCAAACTAATATCTTTTGCATTCGATAGTTAGAAAGGAAAAAGAACATTTCATTGATTTGTATTCTCAAAAGGAAAGTTTCGTTTCCTCGCCATTAGCTGCATTAGATTGTTTGATTGCTTGTGTTCATTTTGTTTGATCGAAAAATTCTTAACCTTCTCATAGTTAGAATTCATCAAATGAAATGGTATTCTTTGGCATGTAGTTTGCATCTAAGTAATTGTGAGAGATCACACGGTAGGGCCTGAAATCGAAACTTAATTCAAGATCAACCATAAAATAAACTAAATAAACCTAAAAACGCATTGGAACTTAACACAAATATCTAGAGGTCTAGGCTAGAGACGTGCTCCGGCGTCGTTAAACCTAGTCACTCTTGCTTTCGCATTAAGGTTGGGTGATTCCTCCTGGTGTGATTCAATTGTGGTCTAGTACGGACTTGTGCTCCCACGTACCGTTGAGTATATGGGGAGACTCCACTAGGTTATCATCCTTGATCCATAGGAAGCCGAGTCTGCCGCCTTGTGAGCCGTAACGCACTGAACACAGCATTCGGGAAGATCGACTGCAGTACGGAAAGTCCTTGGTTCTCATACGATTGCCAAGGTGTATAAGCAGTTTTACGGATTGCTTGGTTAACCCTTTGCCTAGAATCTCCAGAGCAGTCACTTTTGATCCTTTTCAGACTCCTTAAAAGAAAAGGTGCCAGTGAGCATCTTGTCACTTCGTGCTCATTAAACATTCGAAGGAGACTAGTGTCATATTTTCGTCCTTTTCTTGACTCTTGAAACATGAAAAGGTCAAGTTTAGTTCCTGTGTCTTAAAAATTTATTCGGCCACGATAACATTACCTGGTTAGATCTTGTGTGTGTTAGCTTGAGTAGGTTTCTTTTTGTTTGCTATGGCAACTTTTCCAGGGTTCACCAACCCAAGTTCCCCTCCTGACAGGAATCCTAGTCATTTCCCTCCTCTTGGGAATGTTGGTGCTCCTTATATGGCGACGTTATCCCTTCCAGGGTTAACTGTCGGGTTGCCTGTTTGGTTGTTTTCAACCTCTTTGGTCCCTGTCGTGTCGGCTGCTACTCCATCAATCCCTCCACCTGAACAACATCATGTTGATCCTAAGGTGGATCTCTCCCCTTCGACGCCTACTTCTACGTCTTCTTCTTGTACTTCGCCTGGTGAAAGTCTCGATTTGAATAACCAGGTGGCTAAGAAGAACAAGAAGAAGAAGTCTCATAAGGGAGAGGCTACAAGTATAATTGTTACTCCCTCGAGTACACCTGAAGTCGGGCCCCCTTCCACTCCTCCGTGGAAGGTTAAGTTTCCTTGTCGATTATGCAAGGAGGACCATCTTCTTCGCGATTGTCTTGGCATTCCCAGGGTACTAGAAATATGGTCTCACAATCCGGCCCACCCCTCATCGTCCTCTGAGGCTCACGGCGATGCTACCTCATCAGTTGGGAATGGCAAGGGAAAAGGGAAGATTCAAATCCCCTGCAGACCTTCAGATTGTGAAGGCAATCATCCCCTTCACCTTTGTCCACTCATGGATAAAGCCTCCACTATTCTGGAAAGTCTCCCAGCTCCCTCGCCCCAACTCCCCGTTGGATATCAACGTCTTTCTGCAGCTGCCGATCATTTACCTCCCGACAATGAGATTGGTTCACATTCTTCTCTTGTCCAGGCCCCTCTTCCCGAACCTGGCTGTGCCCAGCCTATTCCAGACCAACCATTGGTCAGAAAGAGTGTCGACTGGAGTTCAATGCCTATTGACCACTCTATTTCGGAAGAGCAAAATTCCCATGTTCTTCTTGTCTCATCAAATTCTCCTGAGCTTGATAATGGTTTTCTCATCCCAGCCTCTCCAAAGAATTCCGATTCGGTTCCTTCCGAGCAGGGGGGCAACCATATGGTTCCCCCACCAAGTAGTTCGGTCGTTTCCTTTGATTGGAGTCGTTTGACTACCCCTCCCCTTCCATCCCATGTGCCTTTCTGGGTCACCGCCTATGCCTCCCATATGGCGCTGCTTGACACTGTGTTAGATGAAGGAGCATCGGTTAGTCTTATGCCCATTACTACTTGGCAGGCTTTGGGTTCCCCATCGCTTGTACCTGTCGCACCGAATCTCACCGCTTTTGACGGAGGAACAAGTCAACCATTAGGGATCCTTCCAAAGTTCCCTATCATTTTGGGAGGCAAGACTGTCTATATAGACGTCTCGGTTACCCAAGGTTCTTTAGACTTCAGTCTTCTCCTTGGTCATGACCATGTGTATGCCATGGGAGCCCTTATTTCTTCACTTTTCTCTGTGCTTTGCTTTCCACACGATGGAAGAATAGTGACAATGGATCAATTATCGTTCGTTCGTCCACAAGCCCCTCCAGCACAATTGTCCTTCCCTCTTGGTTCTCATCCACCAGTTGCATCTGTCTCACCCCAGATCAACTACATGGCCACCTCTCCTGTGCCTATATCCAGCAATGTCGCCGTCGTGCGTAATGTCCTGGGGGCATTGGGTCCTGACTTCGGAGACATTGACCTCCCACCGGAAGCGCAACTCTTGGAAGCCCCGACTTCCTGTTCATTATGATGAAGTTCGAGCGGAGCATAGTTCATTTTCCTATGTCAAGCTCCCTAGAAAATGAAATTTGGTCTGGTTCGAGCATAGTTCATTTTCCTATGTCAAGCTCCCTAAAAAATGAAATTAGGTCTGGGCGGAGCATAGTTCATTTTCCTATGTCAAGCTCCCTAAAAAATGAAACTAGGTCTAGTCGGAGCATAGTTTGCTTTGCTGTGTCAAGCTCCTTAAAAAATGAAATTCGGTGTACAGAGCATAGTTATTTTCCTATGTCAAGCTCCTTAAAAAATGAAACTAGGACTAGTCGGAGCATAGTTCCTTCTCTTGAGTCAAGCTCGTTAAAAAATGAATCACGGATTTTCGAGCATAGTTCCGGATCTTGTGTCAAGCTCGTTAAAAATGAAACAAGGGTTATGAGGATAGTTCTTTTACTGTGTCAACCTCATTAAAAAATTAAACAACCTCCTTTTCCAAATCGCGTCTTGTGATTAAGATCTCGTAAAATACAAGTCGAGTCTTTCCAAGATCTCGAAAGTGAACCTTCATTCCATCCACTTTGTTGAATGCAATGAAGCTTGGGGGGCATGTACCTCGTTTTGCGTCATTATTCTCGGGGCATGTAAGCTTATAACAAGCATAGTTTTTCGTTTCAAGCTTGTGTAAACATGAAACCGAATCCAAGCAGAGTTCTCCATGGTTCAAGCTTGTGTAAAAATGAACCCATACCTGAGTCACCTTTAAGCTCTTTTCTGACTCGTAAAATATGAAAAGATTGCTGAGTATTTTTTCACTTTTTGACTCGCTAAAGTGAATAAAAATGGAGTCATCTTTCAGCTCTTTTCTGACTCGCTAAACATGAAAATATTGCCGAGTTATTCCTCTTGACTCGTTAAAACGTAAATAAGAGGCGGTCGATTTTAAACTCTTTTTCCGATCGTATAAAGAATGAAAAGATCGCCGGACCCTTGTCGTTTCAAGTTCGTTAATGGAAACGAAACGGCGTGATATCGGTCGCTTTTTTACTTTTTCGGATCGATGTCACTATTCACGAAAAGTACTCCTCGGTCGTAATGATCGGGCGGTTCTTTCGAGCATTGTTTTATACTTTTTCGGGCTCGAGAGACACAACTTTACGAAAAGGACACCGCAGGAGTCTTCTTTTCGCGGTCTTTTCAAACTCTCTAAACATGAAAAGACGCCGAGTTCTTCCTTTGTCAGACTCGTTAAAACTTAATGACATCGGGTTTCGTCGAAATGACGCTCCTCAAGCATATGCTATCCCCGTCAAGCTTGCCATCCAAAAATAACCGGGGTACTCGCCAGAAATGGTGGGGGAATAAAGGAATCATAATCGTCGTCATTGGTAGTATGTCGCTCTTGAACATGGCACTTTTTGCATTCGTGTCTGGGTGGGGACATCTCATCTCGCTTCACATTTGCCTCCATGGGTTTGGGTTATCCTATTTGACCATTCATCTGCTCATCGTCTCGTCATCATGACCCCTAATCATTTGACCTCAAATACTGCCAAATTCGTCATTGTGCAGCCGATATGTTCAAGAGAAGTTGACCTCTGCAAGAATACTCAACCTCCCTCCGATATCTCACACAAAGCATATTGTCTCTCTCTGTCTCATGTCGATGATGTGGGAAACATTATGGCCCACCTTCGATCAAGATCACCTCCTGTCGACTTCAACTCATTATCAAGGAATGTGACCTAGAAACTCCCTTCAGGTACCTTGGAGCCTACATGCCTCAATGGCAGGTTCTTTGTGTTCGACGCGAGGTTTTCATCATTGACCTCCGATTGAATGATTCTATGGGTGTTCGACACCGGCTCATTGATTCACACGCCGTGGATTGTGCCTATAGTACCTTGAGGACCATCGTCATTATTGGTGGCACCTCTCGCGTCTGTTAACAGTTTTCATCATTAATTGGTAATCAGACGATGTTCATGCATGTTCGACTTCGACTCCTATATTCACATGCTTGAACTTGTACTATGCTCGGGTCGAGTTGGAGCGCAAGACCCCGGATTGTGAATATTGAGATCCAGGTTGCATTTTGTGGATTATTGTAATCATTACATGACTCATTCATTGGATGGCTGTGACCATACCTAAGTCCATTCATAGATCCTCATCGGATGGCTGCATCCATGCCTGGGATCCAGTTTTTATACTCTGTTACGGATGGCTACGCCCTTACCACATATATATCATGTACTTGAGATATCAATTGTACTTCTTTTCGCAGGTTCTCCGGCGGCAGTGTTTTCAGTCACACTTGTTCTTGTAAAGCACTTCACCCCTCTCTCTCTCTCGGGCCTCATGCTTTAGGGGGCATCTGTTACACAGTAATTTGTCACTGTTTTTCACCATCCCTGTTACCCCTCTCCTGCACCTTGGAGAACACATTCCGGGACTTGTGAGAAGTGACAAGAATTGAAACCACTTGCCTTATTTACCTCTAAACATGAGATTCATATGCCCTTAAGACATCTCCTGCTCATTGCCCCTAAAAATAGCCCTTTTTGCATTAGCGTTGGTGCCCTGTGTTATGCCCGCACCAATGGGGAAAATCCTAATGAAAGGGTCCGCCATTAGCGCTCTGTCCCAGATTCTCAATCGCGCCAACCATTTTGGGCAAAGTTTTCAACCACTCAAACCTGCGAAGGTTCTATCCACCTCATTCACCAAACTGATTCCAAGTTGAGTGAGGATGGTTTGGCTTCGAATCTCCTTGGATGGAAGGTTGTTTGCCACCATTCCATGGAAGTTTCCAAGTGATGAAGCCAAATCCATGATTGTGGGGGATTGACCTTATCTCTTCCTTTTCCTCTATAAAAGCTTGTTCCCATGGCTTGAGCAAGCTAGTTCGAGTTCTAGTTCTGGTTCTAATAGCTTTGACTCTTGTGGCAATACTTGTGCTGAAAGGAAGACATCAAAAGGTTGGAGTTGAAAGAAGCCTTTTTGTATCCATAAGGCTTTCCCTAAGTAAGGAGACTTTGTCACTAAAGAGAGAGAGAGCTTGTCCCTCACCCCTTCAAGCTTTTGCAAGACTTGTGTAGCTCAGCACCCAGCCAAAGGAGGACTTGATGTCAGGATGCTGGTTGTATTCTCCTTTGTTGAATTATTAATAATAGATGACTATCATTATGGTTCCATTCTCGTTGTACTTGTAACGGTTGATATTGAATTATATCTTTCCTCACTGACGTATAATTGCATATATTAGATTTCACGCTTATGTTTGTGTTGTTCTCTTTGTGTGCAGGTGTCCATTCACGTGGATAGTGGAGGAACGTGACCGGCCAAGGCAAAGGAACGTGGGCGATGTCTCTTCTACAAACTAAAGCGTTGGATCCCAAGTAGGTCTCCATCACCTACCTTTTTATTTGCAATTAGGAACTTGCATGATAGCATTGTTTGATTGTTGCTAGACCCGTTTTGGGCTAGTAGGGATCGCCTCTATCTGTAGAGGGGATTTACCTCTCCAACAGTATCCCAGACGTGAGGACCGATGAGCTGCCTTTGCGGTTGCAGCGACATACCACTGGAGTGCCGAGTCGATGGACTAGGCTCTTACGCATGATTGCACAGGTGGTGACTTGTTATCACCAACATCATTAGACTAGGGTGCCCCCTAGCATTTTGAGTTTTGGGCCATTTGACCAATTTTGTCTTGGTTACAGAACATTATGTACAAACTATAAATAGTTATGGAATATATTTTTGATTTTCGGAGATTTATTTTGGTTCAGTTACATGATCCTGCTGCATATATTGATGTGATGCTTCTTTTTATAAATGTCGCAAATGTCTATCTAACACATAATTTGCCAATGAGTCTGTTAATGTGTTTAAACTTCTAGAAATATGTTGATATTGGATGAAATCAAACTGTCTTTCCAAAATTTTGACCCTTAAGAACATGCGATAGATAGGTGGATTTCATACAACATAGATGCCGGTGAGTTATAGAATGATGAGCTGTGAATCTAGCCTGTTGATAAGTCGGCATATACCATGTGTGATGGCATCAGAAAGGAGTTCTATCAATGCGCTTTACTCAGTGATATTTTTCATAGACCGAACAATACACACTCCTCTGAAACTTACTAACTCGGCATTGGGATTGAAAATGGCCGATGCTGCAGAAGACAGATTCCGTGAACTACGACTTGCTCCATCGGCATATCCAATGAATGATTCCAATAGGTTAGACATATGCAACGAATGCAAAAACCGGATTACTTAACCAAATTAAATGCTCTTGGTGAAAACAAAAATGTAACAAAAGCACGAGGATTACTATGCGAAATCAAGCATAGTAACGCTTGAGGTACAACCCGTTGCAAGGATGCGCCAATGGAATCCCATCATAGTCCATCAACTCATAGGATCCCTTTGCTAATACTCATTTAAAAATATAGGGACCCATCCATAATGATTTGAATTTCCCTGCCCCCAATTTATTGGATTCCTGGGCATAAAGTAGAACCAGGTCACCCTCTGAGAAGACGCGAATTTTGGCATTCTTTTTGAACTGTGCTTTGACTCGTTTCTTATGAGCCTCATTAGCTGAAGTTGCATCACGACGGGTTTCGTCCAAATGGATTAGTTCCAATAAACGAGCCTCTTCTTCTGAGGTTCTAGGGAGAAGGTTGAATGCGAGTTTGAGGGACGAGATTTCACATTGAACCCGTAAGATTGCTTCTAGACCATACACCAATTGAAAAGGTGTGAATCCAGTTGCATTTCTTACTGATGTCCAGTATGCCCACAAGGCTGAGTACATGATTAGGTGCCAATCTCGTTTGTGGACTCTGATCATCCTTTGCAGCATGTGCTTTAGGACTTTGTTGATTTCTTCAACCTATCCGTTAGCTTGTGGATAGTACGGAGTAGAGATGTCGTGGGACAGTCCTAATTTGGCAGCCAACTTGACCATCATGTGATTGCGAAAATGTGATCCATGATCTATGACTATGACCTGTGGAACGCCGAATCTGGAGACTACGTGATTGAAAAATAAAAGGGCAGTCGTTTCGTCACTGTTGTTTAATGTAGGCATCACCTCAGCCCATTTGGTAAAATAGTCCACTGTGACTATTATGTACCCATGCCCCCCAGTCGAGGTGGGGTTACATGTCATGAAATTTATGCCCCATTTGCTGAATGGCCCAACAACTACTACTGGTTGCAGCGGTTTGGGTGGTCTTTTGGTTTTGCTATCGAAAATTTGGCAAGCATGACAACTTCTAACTGCGGTTATGCAATCTTTGAACATTGTTGGCCAGAAGTATCCTGCTCATAAAATTTTTTGCACCGTAGCATAACCAGATTGATGCCCCCCACACGCGCTTGAATGGTAGTCATTCAGGAATTTTTCGGCCTCCTCAAGGGTGAGGCACCTCCATAGAACTGTATCGATACCACGATGGTAAAGAGTATCACCGCCGATCACGTAGTCTTTTTCTTGGTATTGAATACGTCGTTGTTCGGAGCGTGAGGTATTAGACCTGTATGTTTGTGTCTAGAGATAAATGATTATATCTTCGTACCACAAATCGCTTGAAGATATCAGAAACAAATTTTCATCCACGATTGCTTCTTCAGATGTTGCATCGTTGGACGACGATGGGAGATCGCATAGTAACTCCGCGAATACCAAGGCTTTGTTTGATTTGGATTTTTTAAATTCAAAATCAAACTCTTGTAGAATTGCTATCCATTTCGAATAATTTCCCCCCAGCAACTGTCCCGACAATATATAAGTCATGGGGTTGCAATCTGATAAAATGGTAGTTTTCCTGAAGAGGACGTAGTGTCGAAATATTTGTATCACTTGAACAGCTGCAAGGGCGAGCTTTTCAACATAGGAGTATTTCATTTCCATATCATTTAAGTTTCGGCTTAAATAATATATAGGATGTTCAATTCCATTGTCTTCTTGAACTAAAACCATTGCTATGGTCATATCTTTTGCAGCCAGATAGAGGTTGAAGTCTTTTTGATAATCAGGAGCATAGATTAATGACGCTTGTATTAGAGATTTCTTTAAAGCATCAAAGGAGGCTTGCTCGACCTGGTCCCAAATGAAGGGTACATCCTTTTTCAAAAGACGAGTATAACCTTTAGCTAGTTCAACATAATTTGGAATGAACCTCCTGAGGAAATTTGGTTTCCCTTGGAGTTTCTAAATCTGAAGAAG
>APFE031022358.1:14281-44730 GCA_000404065.3 Pinus taeda
GGGGTCGGGGGGGCTAATCCCCCCCGGCTGGGGAGTCCAGGGGCCAGTGGTCCCCTGGCGAGGGTTCGAGGGTAGCACCCCCGAAGCTAAAAACAGATGTAAAATTGCCTTGTAATAGTAATTTCTAGTCAATCTTGGTCATTCATTAGGCGGATGATCTGACAGTAGAAGTTACGTTTAGTTTAGGGTTTTTTGCCTTAGAAGGCAACCCCTCTCTTCATATGAGGGCATTGTATTGAGGTTGTGTAATAGATGTTTATTCTCCGAGCGAGAAGCAAAGAGGTGAGAGAAAATAGAGGATATTACAGCGGATCTACTATAGGTTGTGTCTCTTCATTTTCCTAGATAATAGAAAGTAAGGATTGGTTGTTCGGGGTGGATGTAGCCCAAACTGGGTGAACCACATATATCTGTGTCTCTCTTGTTTTATGTGTTTTCTGTGTTTATATTTATACAATATTTTATGTGTTCCATTACTTCGTAATATATAATTTTCTAACAAGCAATAGTACCACACATCCAAAACCATACTGTCTTTGCCAAGAAACCTTTCTTTCAGTGTCTTATCCATGTGTGTCCCAACATGTCGTAGACCACACATTTTGTTGTTACATCCCTCGGCATAACATAAACATAATATACTCACATAATATCAACTCATAACCCCATGACACTGACCTCGTATATTTATCATGACTATTCTTCCACTTGATTCCTCATAAACTAGGAACCTCTTCATGTCATTCACTTGCATAAGCAATCATTCCTCCACAAGAATGATCCCTGACAACCCTGTCAGATAGTAAAATAGATACATGGATACATACATACATATATAAACGTTGGCATAAAAAAATCATGATCCTATCACGCAATGACATATATACATAGATACATGTATACATATATAATCATCATCATAATCATGATCATAACATAATTTCCATATATTATAAGGTCTAGGTTAGAAAACTTCCTTATTTGTGCACAACATAAACAACATTGAGAAAAATCATTCCTAACGCAGCCAATACATCTTACGCCTCAGATCCATTTACTTTACCTTTTCTATTTACCTTTCACATGTCTATACTACCACTGTCTGTTTACCACTATGGACCAACTAGTCCAACCGACTATCATAGTCTTACCTTCCATTGTGCTTACTCATGCACAGAGCTTCATCTAAATCTTACATTACCTATCGGGTAGCACACAACTTTCCTTGATCCCCATCAACTCTTCCTCTTCCCCAAACCAATTCGCAAGACTTGAAACATAAAAGGCAAGCCAAGAAGCAAACAAGAAGAAAACCATGAAAAATAATAATGATATGACACTGTAACAAAGTGGCATAGCTATGCATCAGACACACGTGAAATCACAAATCAAGTGCAACAATCACAAAATACCAAAAGCACAAGACTAACCATAGACATCATGACGCAATCCCCATGGTTCCCAAGGAAAACTCAACTTGATCCTTCTTCAATATTTCATGGCAATTTCTCTTGCCATGCAACTCCTTGCATCACACTGTCATAGACACATAATTTTTAGTGCATGAATAAAAATAACAATACACCAATTGCCTTATCTTTTCATGCCACACACATTTCTTGCGACTGAACACATCCACTCCATCTCTCAAGGGACTCCAATCCCATTGATAGATCCACCTCTAGCTAATGTACCTATCAAGTACATGTTCATGAGTCTAGCACATATCCACATAATGTCAGACAAAATCAAGGTTAAGAAGACTTCCTGTATGAAAGTCACTCATTCGTTTGGAATTAGGGTTTCCAAACATAGCTAAGGAATTATTTCCCAATTCCTTTCTTTGACCTTTTCCTTGTTGCAATTGAGTGTTACTATGCACTGTGACATCACCCAACTATTAGTAATATAAACACATCAACAATTACCTTGTTGTGCTAATACTAGCATGCTTCCTGCAACTGCTCACACATGTCAACCACATGTTCCAAATATCAAGACAATCATATCTATCAATTTGAAATCAACGTTTAGCAGTGATAACAATCATGTCATAAGCCATAGTCAACTCATAGTCATTAGACATAATTCTACAACTATCACCTACTTACTCACAAGTAAATATCAATTGTCTCGACACATATATATTAGTACAATCATCTTAAAACAAGATCATTGGAACACATGCTCATATTATTAAATTCATCAAACATTCAACCAACTTGCAAACATACCATGTTAAATAAATCAACTAGACACCAAACACTCAAACACCAAATAGATGTCACAATCAAATAGTCAAGCTCAAGGTATATGACATGAACAATTTCATACCTTAATGTATCTTAGGGGAGTCTACATTGTCTACACAATCAAGCTAGTTAGCATGATATAACTTCTCAACACATCAGCTTAAGCATAAATAAGATCATGCTATCCATAACAACCACTAACTAACATGTTCACATCCTAAATCTTGAACAATTATCATTTATGCATAGCAATCACATATGTATGATCAATCTAGATTAGTGCCACACAATGAAACACAATAAGTTGACTCATACCTGAGCGTTGTAACCCTAACCATCTACATAGGCCAATCCAATTTAGTATGATACATATAAAATCAAGGTATAAATGCTATAACCATAATCATCAAGCTAACTATCATTTAACAACAACAATTTAACCTATAAGATACTTCATCAATAACATATAACATAATCATTAAGCTATCCAATATAAAGAAACAATAGAAATGCATACAACTATAGGTTACTATCATTCTTGACTATCTAACACATGCATATAACTAAACTAATAAACTAACATCTATCATGAATGTAACCATAACAGCAAAAGATATGTACATAAACCTAATGTATATAAACCTAATTGATATAACAATTCTTAACTTACATACCTACATGTCAACATACAATACCTGTATGTTGATATGCTCTTATCCCCAAGACTAATGATGCAACCTCATTATGATGATGTACATCTCTTGCTCTACCTCAGCCAACAAATTAGCATCATAACATACCAATATCAACCTAATGACCTAAATTGTATACCATGACTTCACAAGGAATGTTTAGCCTACTATTCATGCATAACTATAACCAAGACCATACATGCATGAAAACTACATATAACACATGAGTACCAACCATATACACATCATCCTAGTTATATTCTAGTCATCAATGCATGACCATATCAACTACACAAACCATGAACTCATGCATGACAACAACCATTACTCCATTATACACATTTTCACATGCAACTATCAGCATGCATAAGCAATGCCTAATCAACTACACATATACATGAACACATGTAGTCGAGCATAAGCGATCAATTCTTGTAACCAATCTACAAGATTGATACATGTAATTAAACATACCAATAATTCAACCTAACATACAAGGATGTAATCAAGCTACATATAATCATATAACCAGTCATATGCCCCTAACGATACATTACACAAAATCAACATCAAGCTCCTCATGATAACCTTACTACAACCATGATCAACATGATGCAATGCAACAAGCACATGGAATTCAAGTGTAAGAAACACACATGCAACTTACACAGAAGCATGACCAAGCACCTTCACCCAAGGAGAGCACAACCACGCTCTAATACCAATATGTAACACCCCCTTCTCCTAGGTCCACCCAAGCAACTGACTAGTCGGGGTAAACATGTGACGAGAGAGGCTACTATAATGGATTAATCTTCCTTGGTGACCTTAAGGAAATGGAATCGATGAAACACCCTAACCAAACCCATCCACATCAGCAAAATCACCCCAAGGGACATGTCAGCCACTCAAACATATTTTCCCTAAGTCCCGCTAATTTTTTAAGCCTTTTAACCCCTATTCTCTCTCATGTTATAGGCAAGATAGCATCAAGAAGTCAAAGTCACTCTCACAAGCCTATGTGCCAGCGTCTCTGGAATCTTTTCAGCAAACTTGTGCCAACATCCCTAAGATTTGAGCCACTTTTCTAGCCTAGAATCCTGCCTCTGCCTAGAACTTGTTATAACCTTCAAAATTCATCAAAGACATGATGACAATATAAATAAATCAAAATTCAACCTCAGGACTAGGCCTGAGCATCCCCAACCAAGACTGACATTTTGTCAAACACTTGGCATCAATACAACCTATAGGTCTATGATACAAGACAGAGCATAAATGATTGAAAGAACTTATCAAACATGACCAAAAGGATCACCACATTCTCCATTGAATTGTTATACCATCAGTTAGGTCATGCATCCATCCATTTAACAATTACAAGTAAATACATGAAATAACCATGACATGAACTAGTCATATAACCATGCTTATAACCAACATAAAACCATATAAATATCAAAGGTATGACAACCATTAAATCCACATATAAACCAGTGCAAAAGTAAGAGAACTTAACTTTTATTAATCATAGGTAAATCTGACCAGGTTCGAGACTTCCACATACCACCCAACCATAGACATGGTTGAACCAAATCTCTCTTTCATCCAGTCACCCCTGTGCCATATTCCAAGCATGAATGTCGGATCTCATAGAATAACCAATCCAAGAACAACCAAGGGAATCCAGAGGTTAAACCACCTCCACTCTCATCAAACCGTGATCACACCAAAACTGGTGCTCCGATCACAACCGAACCAAACTTGGAATGCCATCTAAAATTCATCAATGTCCTTGAGGAATTTTCCGTCACTTTGTCTCTCAAGCTTTACTACAATCCAATCTCGAATCACTAGGCCCTAAACTGGGACTAGTCTCTCAGGATTTACCACAATCCAACCCTAGATCACTAGGCCCTAAACCAAGACTTCTCCCTCAATATTTACAATGTATCCCGCCAAAATCAGTCAAGGGATTCCTAGGCCTTCAGTAATGAACCTTGAGACCACCTCTACCCTGGCTTCTAAAATCCATCCAGCAAACCAAAGCTAAAAACCGAGATAAACATCCCAACATAACATGGCATCCAGAAAAAGGCAAGGCTAGGCTGAAAACCACTCTCATAACCCAGGTAAACCATGCCACCGACAACAAGAGAACCATACACCAACATGCAAAGCCATGCATGTCCAAACTAGGTAGGAAATCACACATGCAAAAGGTTATCTACAAGTATTCCTACTGAAGTTACTTGATCATGCTTTTCCTTCCTTGATCCTTGCTTTCCTTCCTTTCCTTATGCGTGTTTTTCCTTCCTTGCTCTAAAGCTAGAGTGCTCCAAGAAAACTCTAAGTGAACAAGAGTGAGAGAGAGAGAGAATAATGAGAGAGATCTAAACTTGAACTAACCAAGAGCTTGTCAACTGATCCTCAGAAGCCTTTTTATGAATGAGGCCTCTAATTTCTTCATTTTCCTCCTCACATGCAACATGTGACCTTTCACCTTACTTTTCTCATAATTTCTTTTATTTTCATAAATAAATGTGACAAAATGCATTTTTTCTTTTTAATGTCTTTGCCTTAGCCTTTTCCAATTTCCTTAGCCAAGAACACACATCCAGTGATGCCCACTAGGATCTCTTTGCCCAGCATTCAACTTGGAATGTGTGTCCCTTACCCATGGTCTTATTTTTTACCTTTATTTACTTTATTGCATGGAATTTTCACCAGGGTTGTTACAACATGTCTATCTTAAAGCCTCCTCAACTTCCATTTTTCACTACTATTCTTTTTGATACGTACTTAAGCATTCCATTTGACATAACTTCTCCAAACATTGTACCTATAATACCTATTATCAAAGGAAATTGTGAACAAATATCATTGAACATATTATGGGCCCTTACTATACATAAATCATAAGGGTTGACTTTAGAACAAGTTTTTATTGATGTTGGCAATAGACAAAGGAACGACTTGACATTTAGAGCTATATCAATAGTCAAATCCATAGATGGTTTATGCATTTCATCACCTTTCATGTTACACTTACAAAGAAAATTGAACTTTATATATATATATATATATATATATTATAATATATATATGTGTGTGTGTGTGTGTGTGTGTGTGTATGTATGTATGTATGTATGTATGTATGTATGTAACCTTGCTCTCTATTGGTTTCCACTTTTTTTCACGAGATAACTATGTTTTCTTTTGTAATTCATTTATTAAATATTAGAGTACATTTAATATATTAATATATTTTCCATGGGGTCTTGGATAGACGGTGATCAAGTCGGTTGTTAAGGAACTCCTAGATGTTAAGTCATTGATTTGATTCCCCAACCCACTCATATGTTATTCTTGGACATGACCATGATGTAGCCTCACCAATACCAAACTTACAAAAAAATACATTAATATATTACTACACAATTGTATTAATATATTGATTCATTGATTGTAATGAAATAATTGCAGATTATTTAAATTCATGATGACCATTATTTCATTTCAAATATTTTTTAATAGTTTTCCTTAATTTTCAATTCTTATGAATACTTTTCAATATTTTTGGCTATAGCTCTTTATAATATCAATATTTTTCAATAATTTTTTATAATATTCTACCATAATCACTTTTATAACAACTCAAAATTTGTCTTTCTTCAATTAAAGAGTCAGTGTACTTTATCTAGTTCTTTCTAAACTATTTACAACAAGGAATCTAAAATGTTATTCTATACCTAATTTTCATTTTCTCTTTGTTCACCATTTGTGGGATGTTTCATTTTCTTCTTATTTATATATTTTTCTCCCTCTTAATTGATTTATTTATTTATTAACATTTTTATTCCCTTTGTATTTATGGACATTACAAATTATTCAAATCTTATTTATTTTTTGAGTGATCTCAGTATGCAAGAAGAGCACCTTACACACATTCAAAATCTAGTCACTACTAAATGCAGATGTCAATGCCACCTGTTTGATGAAACACACTAAATTTTATCTAAGATGAAGATAATTTTCAATAGTTGCACCATATTTATAAAATAGATGTTGGAAGGAAACTTAGGATATAATGGCTTCATAGATAGTGTGGTTGTTTAGTAAGAATTGGTGTTAATTGGTGTTGTGTTTGTCACCAGTCTAGTCATATTTAAGAGTATGATATGTCATATTTCCCATATAAGGGATTTTTACCATAATATATTCTACTATTTTGAATGACACAATGTTTAATTATATATTTGGTTTGAAATCTCATAATGTGACATATTACTAAAGTCAATGTCATTCTTTCTCTAAAAAATATGACAATGTTTTATAACACTTCACTTGTGCACTTCGTCAATACATGTTCTTTATTGGTTTATTATGTTACAATTATTCAATTTATCACTTGTCCTGTTTGGATATTTCATTTGATGAATTTAAAATTTAAAATATATATTTACTAACAATGTTATAATCATGTCAATTCAGTCATTGTTTCCTTTATTATTTGATTTCTATAATATAATGTTATATAATAGTTCACTCAAGTACTTCATGAACTCATATCTCTTTGAAATTTATTATGTATGTTATATCACTGTACTTATACCTCTTTTACTGTAATTCATGTGTTGCACTGTGACAAACACAAATCGATGTCTCAAAGTGAGCAACAAAAAAATATTATGCATGAATAAGACATGAATTTATTGCTATACATGAATATTATAATGTTAGAAATTAATATAATTCACTGAAACACCATGAACACATGTTTCTTTGGTATTTTTTATATATTCTACCATAAATTTTATATATCTTTTACTATAATTCATTTGTTGTAATGAAATGAACTCATATCTACGTCTATATGAAAAAAAAAAAACGATGTCGCATTATGTTAATAAAAAAACCATAATTGAAATGTCATATTACGAAACTAACATTGCAACATGGTTGTGCACAGAAAATCATGTGAAACTGTTATGAAAATAAATGTCAAGACAAACAACAGAAATAGACCTTGTGTTTTGATGAACAAAAACAATTACCACAATGTTATGTTATAGAACTAACATTGAAATGTGGTTGTGTAAATGAAATGGCATGAACATGGAATGAAAAGAATGACATCACAATGTGACAAAAGACATCCAAAAAAACATTGTCAAAAAATAAATAAAAGTTAAAAATTATTCACAATGGGTTTAACAAATATTGCTAAAAAACACAATAAGAAAAAAATAAGAAATGGCATAAAATGGAAGAAAGAAAATCAATAAAAAAATGATGGACAATTAACACTGTGGAAATGTGAAAACCAAGAAAATAACTAAAAGAACCATCAAAAGGAAAACAATAAACAAAAAATAATAAAAAAACCTTGGTGGCATAATGCTATGCACTTGAAAACCAATTTTAACCTTAGGAAAAATGGACAACCATTATCAACATGTTCAACCATGTTCAAGATAGGTAGCCATAGTCAATCATGGTCAACCATAATCTATCATGTTGAACATGGCCAACTATAATCAACCATGAATATCCATGGTCTATAATTTTTAACCATTCTAGCATGGTCAAACATATTCAATGATACTTTATGATAGACACAGCTTTATTTTAATGTGTATATCATGGTCTACATGTTCGCCATGGTCAAGCATCATAACCCATATTAAACATGGGCATCATGGCAAACCACATCCATGAACACATGTTTCTTCCAATTTTTTTATATATCTTCTACCATATCCCCTATATATGTTTCATTATAAATCATTTGTTACAATGTGATGAACACAAACCTACGTCTATACGAGAGCAACAAAAAATCCATGTTGCATTGTGTCGATCAAAAATCACCATTGCAATGTGACATTACAAAACTAACATTGGAATGTGGTTGTGCAAAATAAAATGTTGTGAAACTACTATGAAAACAAATCCAGCCAATGCGATAAAAAATAAAATTAAAGAAAAAAAACCATCACATTTTCACAAATAAACCAATGCCATGCTGTGAAAAACAACAAAAATAGACATCACATTTTGATGATAAAGAGATCGTCATAATGTCATGTTACAAAACTAACATTGCAATGTAAAATGACACAAACATGGTATAAAAAAACATCACAATGCAACGAAAGACATCCAACATTGTGACAAACAAATTTATCTGTCACAATAATGTAGTTATGTAAAAAGAATGATGTGAAAACGTTGTGAAAACAACTGTTAAGCCAATGTGATTAAAAAAAACATCATCACATTATCGCAAATAAATAACATCATATTGTGACAAACAACAAAAAAATGTCATGTTTTGATGATAAAAATTCATTATGAAATTTTCATGTTATAGAACTAACAACAAAATGTGAAATTACATGAACATGGTATGAAAGAAATGATGTTACAATGTGACAAAATACATCTAATGACACATGGCAAACATTTTTTTCCACCACAATGGGTTTAACAAGTATTGTTTAAAAATGAAATAATAAAAGCATAATAAATGGCATAAAATGAAACAAAAATAAATATCAACAAAAAAATTATAAACAAGTAACACCATCGAAATGTGGAAAATAAAATAAAATAAAAGAACTACCATGGCATAATGTTGTGCACTTAAAATCCAATGTCAACCTTGAGAAAAATGGTCATCCATCATCAACATGTTCAAGATGCCTATCCATAATCATTCACGATCAACGATTGTCTACCATGGTGAACATGGCAAACTATAGTAAACCATGGCTAGTTGTGGTCTAAATTTTTTAACAATGTTTGACATGGTCAACCATAGGAAACGTATTCAACCATGGTCAACCATGGTAAATGATTTTCTATGATAGACAAATTTATATTAATATGGAAACCATGGTCTACATGCTCAACATTGTCAACACGGTCAAACATAATCATTGATATTCAACATGGGCATCATAGGAAACCATGGATGGCCACATCCATGAACACATGTTTCTTCATACCTTTTTATATGTCTTTTACCATATTCCTTATATACCTTTTTATTATAAACCATTTGTTGCAATGCGATCAACACACACACACACACACACACACACATATATATGAAAAAAAAAAAATCTATGTCACGTTGTGCTAATAAAAAATCATCATTATGATGTGACATTACAAAACAAACATCGGAATGTGGTTGTGCAAAAATATGACATGAAACTGCTATGAAAAAAAATGTCAAGACTATGTGAATGGAAAAAAAAGTATCGCATTATCATAAACAAACCAATGTCACATTGTAACAAAAAATAAAATCAACATCATATTTTGATGATCAAAGAACAACATCTCAATGTCATGTTATACAACTAACATTGAAATGTAAAATGACACAAACATGGTATCAAAAAATGATGTCACAATGCAATGAAATACATCCAATGACACTTTGTGACAAATATTTTTTTTTCATTGCAATGAGTTTAAAAAGTATTATTGAAAAACACAATAAGAAAATAATAAGAAATGACGTCAAACAAAAAAAATAAAAATAAAAAAATGACACACAAATAACACGATCGAAATGTGAAAACCAAAAAAAAAAAACCCAACAAAAATACCTCAGTGGCATAATGCTATGCGCTTAAAAACCAATATCAACCTTGTGAAAAATGGTCAACCATATTCAACATGTTCAACCATGTTCAATATGGCTAGCCATAGTCAATCATGGTCAATCATAGTCTACCATAGTGAACATGGCCAACTATAGTCAACCATGGCTATTGATGCTCTATGATTCTTAACCATGCTTAACTGGGCAACTATGCTCAATGAAATTCAATCATAGGAAACATGTTCAAACATCCACAACCACAGTAAATGATACTCCGTCATAGACAACTTTAGTTTTATGTGGACATCATGGTCTACATGGTCAAACACAATCAACCATATTCAATGGGGCCATCATAGGTAATCATGGAAAACCACATTAATTTGTACATAAATGTTTCCAACCCTATCTCCACCCTTATTCAATCATATGTTAACCATAATCATGAATGGTCTAATAAGCTCAACAATGGTCAACCATATTCAATCATATTCAACCATAATCAGTTGAAGTTTTACCATAGACAACCATAGTCAACTATAGGCATCTATATTTAATCTTCTTCACAGTGGTTGACTATGGCCAACCATGGTTAACCCATTTTCAACTTGGGGACCTAAATTTAACCATGGGAACCATAGTTAGCTACATTCATTCAGAGGGAACATTGTCAAGAATGGTCAACCATGGTTGAACATGTTGATGAATAATATATGTCATCATAACATGACACACAAGAAACTACATCATAATGTGATGAACATCAAATGTTATTGCAATTGGAAAAAAAATAATGTTGTAATGCAATAAAAAAAAGCCATTTACAGCAATGGTCAATAATGTTTAATTATTTCAACCATGATCTTCCCTTGGTTAATCGAGGTCAAACATGGTTAACCATGGTTAACATGGTCAATATGTCGAACCATATTCAACCAAGGTCCTGACCTAGTGGATAAGTTTTGTTTGGATAAAGAACTTCATGCAGACTCTTGGTTAATGTTGTTGGCTATAGGTACCAAGAAAAGAGTTCATCATTGGGTGAGATCTTGTGCATTTAAGCTAAACAATATGTCTACATCAACACATCTAAATGTACTTCTATTGGGATCATATTGTATGATTTTTGGTATGGATTGGTTGCACATTCACAAAACTAAGGTAGACTGCTATGACAAGGCAATTGTGTCCATGGATGATGATGGAGAGAAGAGAACATTGCAAGGAAAGAAGAAGCCTACATTAGTGAGAATGGTTATAACTATGCAAGTAAAGCGCAGTAGCAGGAAAGGATGTGTATTGTTTCTAGTTCATATTTCTAATGACAAAGGAAAGGATGTTGAAGATGTTGAATTCTTGAAGAGGTATCTAGTTTTGCAATAGTTTCAGGATGTATTTCTAGCAGATATTTCATATTTATCGCCTCATAGGGAAGTGGAATTTTCTATTGAGTTGATGCCGAGAGTAGCACTAGCATCTAAGGCACCGTACAAGATAAGCACTCTAGAGTTGGTGGAACTAAAGTTGCAGCTTAAGGAAATACTTGATAAGGGATACATTAGGCCAAGTGTGTCGCCTTTGGGTGCAGTAGTGTTGTTCATAAATAATAAGGATGATACTCTCAGGTTGTGTATTGATTACAGGCAGTTGAACAAGGTGATTATCAAGAACAGGTACCATTTGTCGTAGATTGATAATTTGTTTTATCAATTGAAGGAGTAGCTATGTTCTCGGAGATTTATTTTATATTAGGACATTATCAGGTATGCATCAAAGAAGAGGACATCTACACGACAACATTCTGTACCAAATATGGCATTATGAGTTTGTAGTAGTCCCTTTTGGTCTTACTAATGCTCCATTTACTTTCATGTGTTTGATGAATAATGTGTTGCGTCCTTATCTGGACAAGTTTGTGAGGGTATTCATTGATGACATATTGATATACTCTGAGAATGAGGAGGAACATGCATAACATGTAGTAGCAATGTTATTGTTGACAGAGCATCAGTTGTATGCAAAGCTTAATAAGTCCATTTTATTTCAGACAAAATTTCATTACTTGGGACATGTTGTTTCCAAGGAAGGCATAATAGTGGATCCGAAAAGGATTAGATCTATTATGAAATGGGAAACACCTAAGAATGTGGATGAGGTTAGATCATTCATGAGATCAGCACGTTACTACATACAGTTCATTGGGAAATTTTCATTGTTTTCCTAGCCTATTATATCATTGCAAATAAAAGGAAAGAAGTTTGAATGGACAGAGGAATGTGTAGATAGTTTTGAGTATTTGAAGCATTTTCTTACAAATGATCTGGTCTTGAAGATTGTAGATCCATATAAAGTGTTTGTGGTATGTACAGATGCTTGCAAGAAGGGACTTGGTGGATTTTTGATGCAGGAAGGATAGGTAGTATGTTATGAATCATGGAAATTAAATGATCACAAGTAAAATGATGTGACTCATGATCTTGAGTTGGAAGATATTATTCATGCCTTGAATATGTGCAGACAATATCTTCTTGGCAAAAGGTTCATTTTGATGAGTGTTCATAGCGGACTAAACTGCTTGTTTGACCAACCTAATTTGAATGTTAGACAAGCTAGGTGGTTGGCTACTCTTAATGTGTTTGACTTTAATATCAGGTACATAAAGGGAAAGGAGAATAGGGTTGCAAATGCTCTTAGCAGAAGAGTGCAAGTAAATCACATTGCATCTATGAGTTAATATGGGATAGGCTTGCAGGAGTGTGTCCTGTAAGAAAGGCAGTAGGATGACATGTACCATTATCTTAAGCACAAGTTACAACAATAGGGTGCAGGTGATCAGGATGTGGATTATCATCTCACAATGGATGGCTTGGTTAGATTCAGGAATAGGATTTATGTACCAATTGATAGTGAGTTAAAGAAGCTTATCTTGAGGGAGTTTCATGTTAAGTTGTATTCAAGTCACTCAAAATATCAGAAGACATTGATAGTAGCTAAGAAGTTCTATCATTGGATAAACTTAAAGAAAGAGGTGGTTGATTTTGTTGCAAGATGTTTGGATTGTAAGTATATAAAAATAGAGTGTAAGCATCTAGATGGTTTATTACAGTCGATTTTGATTCAAGAGTGGAAATGGGAGGTCATTTCCATGGACTTCATTACAGGTTTTATGAGCACATCGAAGCAACATGATTCTATTATGGTTGTGGTTGACAGGTTAAGGTAGTTGACTTCATTACACTTAAGTCTACGAATTCAACTAGCGAGGTAGCTCAGATTTTCATTAGGGAGATAGTGAGGTAGCATGGTGTTCCTAAGAAGATTGTATCCAATAGAGATGCCAAGTTCACTTCCAGGATTTCAAAAGAGTTGTTTGCAGGTTTTGGGATAGAGTTAGTCTTTAGTACAACTTATCATCTGTAGACATATGGAAGCACAGAGAGGCTTAACATGATTCTTGAGGACATTTTGAGGATGTATGTCATGCATTAGCAACGAAAGTGGGAAGAGTATCTTTCACTAGTTGAGTTTGAATATAACAACGGGTATCAGGAATATTTGAAGATGAGTCTATTTGAGGCACTTTATGGGCAGAGTTGTAATACCCCTATCAATTGGAGTGATCCAATGAATAGGGAACTGATTGGACCAGATATGTTAGTAGAGAAGGAATAGGAAATATAGGTTACTAAGAGGAATTTGAAGGTAGCAATAGACATGCAAAAGAGTTATGAAAATCAACATAGGGTATTTGAGTTTCAGGTTGGGGAGCATGTGTACTTATGCATCAATCCTAAGAGGGTCTCCTTGAGGAATGGGTCATGTGCCAAGTTGGCGCCTTGATATTAAGATTCTTTCGAGATACTTGAGAGGATTGCAACAATGGCCTATCGACTTGCACTGCCTCCGACAAGGAAAGTCCATCACGTTTTCCATGTTTCATTGCTTAAGAAGTATGTTTAGGATGTTGATTATGTGAATGAATGGTTTGTATTACAGGTGGAACTAAGGGGAGAATTCCAGTCAGAACCACAATGCATTTTGCAACAAAATATACTCATTCTCCGAAATCGAGCAATCAAGCAAGTTAAAGTGCAGTGAAAGAACTTTGGGCCCAATGAAGCTACATGGGATATGGTTGATCAAATGTGGTCTATGTATCCTTCTCTATTCGTTAGTTGAGCAGATGTATTTTGGTATATGTGTTTGATGTTATGTTGGTTATATGTATATGCATATGTATGTTGTAAATACCGCATCAATATGTGTTTTCAGCTTCAATAAGCGATATGGTTTTCATGTTATGATGATCGTCATCTCAACAATATGATATGATGTAAGTGTTGCATCGACTTGTGTTATAAATCTCCATGAGTAGCATGTGTTTTGTTGGTTTATAAGTTTCATTTAACACTAAGGATGGTGTTCCCCCAAGGGGGAGGGGTTTGTAACAACCTCTGGTTGATTTTCATGTAAATAAATATAAGACCAAGGTCATGGGACATGTATTCCAAGCTGAATGTTGGGAAACACAGAGTGATGGGTACCACCAATGATTAATTAATGGCTATGGAAATTGGCAAAGGCATTAACAAAAAAAAGGTGACAATAATTGGTATTTTATTTATGAAATAAAGGAAAATAGGAGAAAGGGAAAGTGAAGAGACACAGATTTGCATGAGAGGGAAATTGAAGGGAAAATGAAGAAAATAGAGGTCTAAATGATAAAAAGGATTAAGAGGATTAGTTGCTATCTTTCTGAGATATTTTGGGTGGAGCTTTATTCCATTCTCTAATTCTCTCATACTCTTGCACACTTAGAACATTCTTGGAGCACTCTTGGAACACTCTAGTATTCACTTGAATTTGGAGAAAGATGGCAAAGGAAAGCACAAGGGAATGGGTGGATCAACAAATACAACTAGATTTCTTTGTAGGAAACAGGTTGCATGTGTGATTTCCTTGTTGATCTATGGATGCATGGCATATGCAGGTGATTATTCAGGTCATTACCATGGAGATTTTCCTGGGTTGACAATGGTTTTAGCCTTGCCTTGTCAATTCCTAGATAATCATGGTGTTGTGAGTTTCTCCACTTGATTGTTTTTTTTATTGGTGCTCATAATTCATTATGGTTGTGGGTTGGAACAAACACTCTGGAAGCCCTAGAACAACTTGGGTTGATTTACGAACCTTGGAGCATATATTGGGACAAATATTCTAGAGCCTTTAGTGGGTTGAGTTACTAGTCCCTAGAGTCAGGTTGGACAAACACACTGGAACCTTGGAAGGTTATGAGTTGAGTTACTAGTTCCTAGAGCCCTAAACAACTTGGGTAGAGATTGATCTGGTTGGTATTATGATGTCTGAGCATGGAGGTGGAATCACTTTGGTTGAGGGTTGAGGTGGTTTGGCCTCTGAAAGCCCTAGTTTGGTTTTGTCTTGATTTATTCCATGAGATCCCACATTCATGCTTGGAATATAGCGCAGGGGTGATTGGCTAAAAAGAGAAATTTGGTTCAACCCAATCTATGTTCGGGTAGTACATGGAAGTCCCTAAGATGGTTGGTATTTTCCTACATTGATATGAAATATTTCCTTATTGTGATCTATGAGAATTTGTAGTATTAAATTGGTGATATTATGGTTGAGTTTCCATGGTTTCTATGATGGTTATTCGCTGGTTATTTTTTGGTTATTTTTTGGTTATTTTCTAGTTAATTGTTGGTTATTTTCTGGTTATTTTCTGGTGTAATACCCTCCTCCCACATCTACCCAAGTAATCCGCCAAACGGAGTAAACATGTGACGAGACTTTACTATGATATGATTCGACCTCCTAAGTCACCTTAGGGAAGTGGAACCGACAGAAACACACCATACATACCTTCTACATCATCAACAAGACTCCCATGACCCATCCCAACCACTCAAGTAACTAGCCGCTAGGTCCCATTGAGTTTTTAGACCATTAGACTCCCAGACGCTCCCTTGATATGGGCATGCATGCATCCATAGGGCTCCAAACACTCCCATAGCATGGTATGCCAATATCCCCGAGATTTGAGCCAATGTTTTAGGCCCAAAGCCCAGGTCACTTTCCATAACTAAATGACACCTTAAAAACATAAAGCTAACAATGGAATGATGATACAAATGCAATTACTTGAACAAGCACTTGACTAGACCCTACTAGCCATGAAAGACATTTCTTCAAACATGTCACAAATATGTAATCTACAGGTGTAAACAACAGATCTAAGCATAGGGGTCTCATACTCATCTGAGAATCACTAAGAAGCATTGATTCCTCAACACATTAGCTATAGTTTCATCCATTAGGCCATAGATACATTTTTCACTCATTTATAATTAAAAAACATGATGAGAGCCATGCATAGCTATTGTCATAATACATGTTCATAACCAACATAATAGCAACAGAAATACCAAGGACACAACAACCATATAATCCACATATAAACCAGTATAATACTCATGAAATAACAAGGAGAAATAACCTCATATTAAGGATGCAAAGTCCAACCAGTTGTGGGACTTCCATGAACCACCCGACCGTAGACATGGCTGAGCCAAATCTCTCTTCAGCCAATATTCCAATCATGAATGTGGGATATCATAAAACACATCAATCCAAAACCATTCAGGTATTCTAAAGGCCAACCAAATCAACCCAACAAATAGTGATTCGACCTCACGATCGGATATCACAAAACCATCATCAGATTAGTCTCTACCCAAGCCTTTCAGGGCTCTAGAGCGTTTGTTCCAACCAAGGCCTCCAGGACTAGTAACTCAACCCACATATATCATCGAGATTCCATAGCGTTTGTCCAACTAGGGCTTCCAAGACTAGTAACTCAACCCACCAACGACTTCCAGAGTGTTTGTCCAACCAAGGCTTCCAGGACTAGTAACTCAACCCAAGTTGTTACAAGGCTTCTAGAGCGTTTGTTGAACCAAAGCTTCCTGGAACTAGTAACTCAACCGAAGCTAAAGGAAACATGAGAACTAACTAGAAAAACAAAGAAATGAACCCATAACACCATGGCTATCCAGGAAATGGAAAGACTAGGTAAATCCAATGTCAATCTAGGAAATCCTCCATGTCAGTGACAAATCATGACCAATAAACCACATGTAAACACCATGCATGCCAAAACTAGTGAGGAAAAGGTACATGCAACTTAGTACCTACAATTAAAACTTGTTGTAGTTGCTGATCCCGATATCCTCTTATGCTTTTCTACTCTTCCTTTTCCTTCTTTCTCCAAAACTCTAAGTATGCCACGCTCTCCAAGAATGCTCTAAGAAAACTCTAAATGTCCAAGAGTACGAGAGAGAGATAGAATAGAGAGAGAGAGCTCCAAAATTGAACTAAAAACAAATTTTGTATTGATCCTCAAAATCCTTTTTATTAATGAGGCCTCTATTTTCTTCATTTGCCTCCTCACATGCAACCTGTGACCTTTCACCTTCCTTTTCTCCTAATTTCTATTATTTTCATAAATAAATGTGCCAAAAATGCCTCGTGCCTTTCCAAAGCCTTTGCCATTTCCTTTTACATTTTCCTTAGCCATTAATTAGCACAATTGATCCCCATCACTATGATTTTTCCCAACATTTAGCTTGGAATAAGTGTTCCATCAACTATGTTTATTATTTTACCTTTATTAACTTTTATTATATGGATTTTCACCAAGGCTTTTAAAAAACCCTCCCCCTTGGGGGAACACTATCCTTGGTGTTCAACAATACCTACAACCAACAAGGTTGTTATAAGAAAAAAATATTGCCCATGGAGCTTTATAACTTAGCTCATTACAGTATCTACAATGATCATCCTGCTGAGAAGCAAACCAACATAAAAACATAACAAGTATAACATCATAATGACATGACACCCATACCACTTATTGGAGTTTTATAACATATCTTATGACATTATTTACATCCATATGTACATATACCAAACATAACCAAAACATGTACAAAAACATATACCAAAACATTCACTCAACTAGCGAATAAGGAAGGATACATATCTCGCATCTGATCCACCATCTCCCATATAGCTTCATCGGGCCCAAAGTGCTTCCATTGTACTTTAACCTACTTGATTACTCGATTCCAGAGCATGAACATCTTTCTCTGCAATATACATTGTGGTTCCGACTGGAATTCTCCTTATGATTCCACCTGCAATATAGACCAATCAATCACATGGCCAACATCTTTAACATACTTCTTAAGAAATGACACATGGAAAACATCATGGACTTTCACAGTCAGAGGCAGTGCAATTCGATAGGATATTGACCCAATCCTCTCAACAATCTTGAAAGGTCCACAAAATCGGGGTGCCATCTTAGCACATGATCCAATTCACAAGGATCTCTTCTTTGGTTTGATGCGCAAGTACACCTCTTCCCCAACCTGGAACTCCTTGAACAACCTATTCCAATCTACATAACTCTTCTTCCTATCCCGTGGTACTTTCAAATTCTTCTTGATTACCTGCGTTTCCTATTCCATGTCTTCCAACATGTCCGCTCCAATCAACACTATGTTAACTAGATCACTCCAACTAATGGGAGTATTACAACTCTGCCCATACGATGCCTCAAACAAACTCATCCTCGGTGACTCCTAGTGCCCATTGTTGTAAATGAACTCTACCATTAGAAGGTACTCTTCCCACTTCTGATGTTGATGCATCACATACATCCTCAACATGTCCTCAAATATCTTGTTGACCTTCTCTATCTTCCCATCTGTCTATAGATGATAAGTTGTACTGAAGGCCAACTCTGTGCCCAAACCTCTAAATAACTCCTTCCAAAACATGGAAGTGAACTTTACATCCCTGTTGACACAATATTCTTCATAACTCCATCCAATATGACGACGTCCTTGATGAATACATGTGCTACATCACTCGCTGAGAATGTAGAATTCACTGGAATGAAGTGTGCTACCTTTGTTAAACTGTCCACCACTACCATGATGGAATCATTTTGTCTCACTATCCTTGGAAAACCTATGATAAAATCCATGGAAATGACCTCCCATTTCCACTCTAGAATCACAATCGGCTATAGAAGTCCACCTGGATGCTTACACTTTGCCTTCACTTACTGACAATCCAAGCACCTAGCCACAAATTCTGCTACGTCTCTTCAAATTCAACCAATAATAGAATTTATTCACCGTTGTCAATGTTTTCTGATAACTTAGGTGACCTGAATATGGGTTTGCATGAAACTCGCCCAACATCACCTTCTTGATCTCACTGTTGTCCAACACATATATCCTATTCCTAAATCTAACCAATCCCTTTTTCGTGAGACAATATTCCACATCATGTGCATCTGCATTTGGACCTGTACTTGTACCACTACCTATACATGTACCTGTACCTATACCTGTACCACTATCTGAACTTTGTTGCAACCTGTGCACAAAATCCATATACCTGACATCCAGTTGACCTGCCTGCAAGATCCTCTCATGTAAGTATGTCCCATAAGAGTTCATAGTTTCTAAGTGATTTACCTATATCTGCCTCCTAAGAGAATCTGCCACCCTGTTCTCTTTAAATTTTATATACCTAATCTCAAATTCAAACTCATTAATCATGCCCAACCCCCAAGCTTGCTTCCATTCAGATTCGGTTGGTCAAATAGATACCTCAACCCACTGTGATCACTCATCAATACAAACCT
Source organism: Pinus taeda (assembly GCA_000404065.3). Taxonomy (NCBI): domain Eukaryota; kingdom Viridiplantae; phylum Streptophyta; class Pinopsida; order Pinales; family Pinaceae; genus Pinus; species Pinus taeda. Next base: position 34,589 of record APFE031022358.1, read on the forward strand.
CCTGCCCAGAAGATAGTGCCTCCACATATTCAATGCATGTATGATTGCTACCAACTCAAGATCATGTGTGGGGTTGCTTTTCTCGTTCTCATTCAGTTTTTGCGATTCATAGCATACCACTTGTCCATCCTGCATAAGGACTCCACCAAGTCCTCTCTTGCAAGCATCTGTACACACTACAAACTCATTATCTGGATCTGCAATCTTTAACATTGGTGTATGTGCCAACAAATGCTTGAGCTACTCGAAACTGGTCACACACTCCTCTTTCCATTCAAACTTCTTACCTTTCCTCTGTAATGATGTGATAGGATATGCAAACTGCTAGAAGTTCCTGATGAACCTCCTATAGTAACCTGCTAACCCCGTGAAATATCTCACCTCATCCACATTCCAGGAAGCCGCCCACTCCATGATAGCACTTACCTTTTCTGAATCCACTATTATGCCATCCTTGGAAACAACATGCCCAAAGTAGTGTACCTCAGTCTGAAAGAAACTACACTTGTTGAGCTTAGCATACAACTGATGCTCTCTCAACAATTCCAACACTAATGCTAAATGCACGACATGCTCTTCTTCATTTTTAGAATATATATCATCAATGAACATAATAACAAACATGTCCAAATACAGATGCAACACACTATTCATCAAGCACATAAAGGTAGCTGGAGTATTAGCTAAACCAAATGGAACTACAAAAAACTCATAATGCCCATACCTAGTCCAAAAAGATGCCTTGTAGCTGTCCTCTTTTTTAATGCGTACCCAATGATATCTGGATCTCAAATCAATATTCTAGAACACTATTGCTCCCTTCAGCTGATCAAACAAGTCATCAATCCTTTGCAACATATACCTGTTCTTGTTGGTGACTTTGTTCAACTGCCAGTAGTCATTGCATAATCTGAGAGTACCATCTTTCTTCTTCACAAATAGTACTTGTGCACCCCATGGTGATATGCTTGGCCTAATATATCCCTTCTCAAGCATTTCCTTCAACTACAACTTCAATTCTACCAACTCAAGTGTACTTATCTTGTAATATGCCTTTGATGTCGAAGTTTCCCCTGGAACCAACTCAATAGAAAATTCTACTTCCCTATGAGGTGAAAACTCTGAAATATCTTCAGGAAATACATCCTAAAACTACTGTAGAACTGGGTACCTACTCAAAACATCTGCATCCTCAACTTCCTTACCTTTGTCACGAGAAATATGAACTGCAAATAACATAAATCATTTTCTGTGACTACGCTCTACCTTCATAATTGTCACCATCCTAATTGATGTTGGTTTCTTCTTACCCTGCTAAACTCTTTGTTCCCCATTTTCATTCAAGCACTCAATGGATTTGTCATAACAAACCACCTTGGTTCTATGAAGGTACAACCAATCCATGCCCAACAACATATTGTATGATCCCAATGGTAATACATTCAAATTTTTTGTGGTAGGCATACCATTCAAATTAAATGCACAAGCTCTTACCCAGTGATGAACTTGCTTCTTTGTACCTATAGCCAACTGCACTAACCAAGAATCTACATGCACTTCTTTGTTCAAACTACACTTATCCACGAAGTGAGGACTAACATAGCTATAATTAGATCCAGGGTCAATCAAAATAGAAACAACTTGATCACAGAGTTTACCATCCATCTTAATGATAGATGCTTGATGGTCTACCTGTATGTTATCCAGCACTACATAGATCCTAGGAACACTCTACCCAACATCTCCCACTTGTGCCTCCAATTCACTATATATCTTAGGCCTACCACCCTGATTCTATAGACAGTCTCTCCTACGATGATGCTTTCCACAAGTCCAACACTATATAGGCTTCCAGCCTGCATCCTTGTTCTACTCCTCATATCGAAATCCATTTCCTCTCTCAGAGGCATTGAAATTCTTAGATGGCATTATATTCTCTTTATTACCTGTACCTTGAGGTCTTGTGTGCTTCTTGTCCCATTATCCTTTGTTCTTTGCATTACCTTTCCAGTTTGACTTAGTCTCAAAACTATGCTTTGATTTTTCATAGCAATTCTTTAGCTTTCGGATGGCCTCCTCTAATGATCTAAGCTCATCAAACTCAATTCGGTCTTTGAATGCAATCGGTAATCCACTAATGAATCTCTGAATCTTGGCCTTCTCCTCCTTGAGGTGACGCACATACCTGAGTAGGTCCAAGAATCTACCAGTGTATTCTTCATCCGTCATTGATCCCATATTTAGCTCATAGAATTATTTTGCCTTGTCATCAAAGTATGTCTCTGATAGATAAAATTCTTGAGTAATCTCTCAAACTCACTCTAAGTTAAGTCCTCCTCATGAATACCTCTAACATTCTTCATATCTTCCCACCAAATATCTGTTTTACCTTTAAGACTGAATGTAGTTATTCTGGCTTTCATGTTCTTTGAGTAATCATGCAACTTGAAGAAGTTCCTCATACCAAGCAACCATGCCTCTTCATTCTGTGATTTCTTCATCTCTCCATCAAATGTAGGTGGTTTTTCTTTCTTAAACTTGTCCAGTAAATATCCCCTATCACTCCTCCTGTAAGGATGATATCGATGACGATCATAGTGCCTCTCTGAACCAAAACTAAAATAGTACCTGTGTTCATCATCTCTCCTATCCAGAGTTTCCAACAACCTTCCATCTCTCATTGTGTCATCTCTATTTGACCTATGACCACAATGAGACCTACTACCATATGCCCCATCAGTTTTTTCCTCCTACTCATGGTTGATCCGAAGTGATCCTTGGCATTGCAATTCTGACAAACTCTGAAGTATCACTGCATTTACCTCTGCTTGTTTCTCCTGTGCTTGTATGATTTTGTCATTGTTTGCTTTACAACTCCTTATTTTGGCCTTCAATATTCTCACCCTGTCTGCCAAATTAAAAGAGTGTCCAACACCATGCCGCTCATCTGATCCATAGGGAGAGTCTTGGAAACTGTAGTCTACCATCTTGCTAGTCATCTTTGATATTCTTCTTGTAAGGTATATCATGTCAGCTAAACCAAATCACAATAAACCAACATACCTTAGCATAATTCAGGAAGGATACCTTGTCTACAAGAGCAAAAAATCAGCGTAATACATATATAACATAATTATGAAATCATATAGAAATATAACACATAAGCATATAACCATGTAACTATCATTCTAGCTAGAGTCCAGTCATCAACGCATGACCATATCAACTACACATAACATGACCTCATGCATGACAACAACCACCACATCATTGTACACTTGACCACATGTGAATACTAATGTGCATAAAAAATGCATAATCAACCATACACGCATGATGACACACTCCACAATGATAGCATCAACTTCTCATGGCGACATCACTACAACCATGACCCATACCATACAAATGCAGCAAGCACATGGTCTTACAATATGAAACACATGCAACCGACATGAATGCATGACCAACACACAACCCATCTAGTCCAAGGGGTGAACCATGCTCTGATACCACTCTGTAACACCCTCCTCCCACATCTACCCAAGTAACCGGCCAACCGGGGTAAACATGTGATGAGAAGTTACTATGATCTGATTTGACCTCCTAAGTCACCTTAAGGAAATGGAACTGATAGAAACACACCATACATACTTTATATATCAACAACAAGACTCCCATGAACCATCCCAAACTCTCATATAACTAGCCCCTAGGTTCCACTAATTTTTCATACCATTAGACTCCCAGACGCTCCCTTTATATGGGCATGCATGCGTCCAGAGGGCTCTCGACATTCCCACAACATGGTATGCCAACGTCCAAGGACTTTTTTGCCTAGTGATGTGCCTGCGTCCTGAGCCACTTTTTCAGGCCCATAGCCCAAGTCACTGCCCAAAACTAAATGACACCTTTAGAACAAAAAGATAACAAGGGAATGATGATACAAATGCAATTACTTGAACAAGCCCTTGACTTGACCCCTATTAGCCATGACATACACTTCCTCAAGCATGTCACAAATATGTAATCTATAGGTGTAAACAATAGATGTGAGCATAGGGATCTAATACTCATCTAAGAATCGTTAAGAAGCATTGATGCCTCATCACATTAGCTGCAGTTTCATCCATTAGGCCATAGATACATTGTTCATTCATTTAAAATTAAAAACATGATGAGAGACATGCATAGCTACTGTCATAATACACGTTCATAACCAACATAAGAGCAACATAAATACCAAGGAAACAGCAACCATATAATCCACATATAAACCAATATAATGCTCTTGAAATAACAAGGAGAAATAACCTCATATCAATGATGCAAAGGCCAACCAATTATGGGACTTCCATGAACCACCCGACCATAGACATGGCTAAGCCAAAATCTCTTCAACTAGTCACCCCCGTTCCATATTCCAAGCATGAATGTGGTATCTCATAAAACACATCAATCCAAAATGATCCAGGGCTTCTAGAGGCCAACCACCTCAACCCATCAAATAGTGATTCCACCTCATGGTCGAACATCACAAAACCATCATCAGATTGGTCTCTATCCAAGCCTTCCAAGGCTCTAGAGCATTTGTTCCAACCAAGGCTTCCAAGACTAGTAACTCAACCCACGATTGTCATTGTGCTTCCAAAGCACTTGTCCAACCAGGGCTTTCAGGACTAGTAACTCAACCCACCAAGGGCTTCTAGAGTGTTTGTCCAACCAAGGCTTCCAAGACTAGTAACTCAACCCAAGCTAAAGGAAACCTGAGAACCAACTAGAAAAACAAAGAAATGAACCCATACAACCATGGCTATCTAGGAAATGGAAAGGCTAGGAAAATCCATTGTCAATCGAGGCAATCCTCCATGTTAGTGATAGATCATGACCAATAAACCACATGCATATGCCATACATGCCAAAATTAGTGAGGAAAACATATATGCAACTCAATACCTGCAAGAAAAACTTGTTGTAGCTGCTAATCCCAATGCCCTCTTGCACTTTCCTGCTCTTCCTTTGACTTCTTGCTCCAAAAATACAAGTATGCCACACTCTCCAAGAGTGCTCCAAGGAAATTATAAGTGTCCAAGAGTATGAGAGAGAGAGCTCCAAAACTGAACTAACGAAAGTCTGTGTAATGATCTGTTAAAATTGGCAACTAGGGCAAAACTTCATGTGGGTCATCTTATTCATGGCTGATAATATTTTTATTAGATTCCTCTCGTTGAGAGGTGTAGGATTGATATAAATATCATACTATTCCGATAAGTATTCATGGAGATATGAATTTATTTTGATTATGGAAATATTATCAAGCCGACCTACAACTCATGTAGGCTCAGAATCCCAACAATCGCATCTATTCAAACACCAACGTTGTGTATAAAGAGAGGAGGATTTTTCCTCATTTGGACTCACTCATCTCATCACATCTCTCTCTCTCTACTGCATAGAAAAGAGTCTCTTCTCTACTGCGTAGAAAAGGGTCTCTCTCTCACACATGTGAAGCCGAAAGCTGCCGAAACTGAAGCTGCAACTGTAGAAGTAAAGATTGACATGCATGGAATAAAATATATCCTCATATGAACTACACTGTAGGTTCATTTGAACCTCCTCTGAAAGCCGCAACTTTTGGTGGTGGAATCAAGTCAACCCGACAGAAGGTTTGCAAGATATTGACTACCCTAGTTTGAAGCCGGAAGCTGCCGAAACTAACGCTGCAACTGCAGAAGTAAAGATTGACCTGCATGGACTAGAAGATCTCTTCATCTAAACTACACTATAGGTTCATCTGAACCTCCTCTGGAAGCCGCAACTTTTGGTGGTGGAATCATGCCGATCCGATGGTCGGTTTGTGAGATATCGTCTACCCTAGTTTGATGATGAAGCCACTAATGTTGATGTTGTTGATCTAGGGTTTGCTACTATTGATATAAAACAAATTTATTGTACTATTTCTCTCTACTGAATTATTGAATATAAAAGAAGATTTGATCAAAGGGTTTCCCCACACATTGTGGGGTTTGTCCCTGGCTAGCCGCCACATCTTGCGTCTCTTGTCTTGGCTTGTTTTCTGTCGATCGTTTAATGCTCAATCTGCACTTTACTTTATGTATGTGTGATTGCTAATTTGTGGAATATAATAATAAAAATAAGTAAACTGTTATAAGCATAGAACATACCATAAGTTAACATGGTATCAGAGCTAAGGTGAAGACAAAGCTCGAGCAAGATCAAGAGCAATCATCGAAGAGTAGATTGGTGAGGCTATCCTAAAAGAACTATGGGGTCCTCAACACTCTACCGAAGGCAAGCTTCATAAGAAAGATGACTATCACGAATGGAAGATGTCTATCGATCTAACCCTAGAAGATCCAGGAGTGTTGGACCATGTAAGAGGCAATATTGTTGAGCCTCCATCAAATGCATCCGATGCTGCATGGAACAAATGGAAAACCAAGAAGTCAAAATAGAAGATCATCCGGGACTCTATCGACAAGCACTTAGTGACCTACATCTCTGAACTGGACACCTCCAAGGAAATCTACGATAGAATGGTGATTTTATTTAAAGTTAATGATGCAAATCAACTTTTGTTTCTTAGAAATAATCTGAGGGAAATCAAGAAGGGTAAAGATGAGAGTATGAAAGCATACTTCTTAAGAATAACTGAGATCAAGAACGATCTCCTATCTATTGGGGAGGCTATTACTAACAGGGAAATGGAACTCACGCCTCTTGGAGGATTACCATCCAAATGGTACGTGTTCAGGACTACTCTTCTGAACTATAATGTAATTCCTGGTTTCGAGGAATTAATGACTAGATGCTTTCAAGAAGAAACAAGGGAAGAAGAGCAAGAAATGCCCATGCCTAAAGGTCCTCCTGCTGCCTTTTCTTCTCATGCTAAGAAAAGAAATAATTCCGGGACTAAATCAAAAGGAAAGGTTGGACCTAAGGCTGGAAGAAAATGACGATGTTACATCTGCGATAAAGCAGGTCACTATGCAAGGGAGTGCCCTGATAGAAAGGACTCACACCGGGACGATGATCAAAATCCCTTTGATGGCAATCAAGGGAATGACAAATTCAATAGCAAAGGTAAGAGGAGAGCTAGGAATCGAGGAAGAGGACAACCATTCAAGAAGGCTAGAAATTCCAGGATGTATTAAATGCACCTGACCTCAAAAAGAACCTAGTGTCCATCTCGGCAATGGAAGAGAAAGGCTACAAGGTAACCTTTAGCGATGGCAAGGTACGTATATGGAAAAATAATGTTAAAGATGCCTTTACTCTTGGGTTTAGTGTTGATTCATTATATCAGGTCGATGGAAGTCCGCTAGGTGTCATGTTTTATGACACATCTCTTCAGTCCGAACTTTGGCATCAAAGGTTTGCCCCCCTTCATTGCAAAGCTATACTCGGTCTAAGACAAATGGTGACAGGTATGCCCAAATTCTGAGTAGAGAAAGAAGGTGTATGTCCAGGATGTGCCGAAGGAAAACTCAAAAGGGCACTATTCCCCTCAAGCCAAAGCAAGACCTCTGATATATTACAGTTGGCTCACTGAGGCATATCTGAGGCTAGCATTAAGAGGGAGACTACTACACCACATACTCCTGAGCAGAATGGTGTGGTGGGAAGGAAGAACCGTACGATTGTGGAAGTTGTCTGGGCCATGCTACATGATCAAAGACTTCCAAAGTTTCTATGGGCCAAAACTACAAACACTGCCGTATATGTACAAAATCGATGCCCTCATCAAGCATTGGGTTCCAAGACTCCTAAAGAAAAGTTCACCAGTAAGAAACCTGATTGTGGAAGCTGTCCAGGCCATGCTACAAGATCAAAAACTTCCGAAGTTTCTATGGGCTGAAACTACAAACATCGTCGTATATGTACAAAATCAATGTCGTCATCAAGCATTGGGTTCCAAGACTCCTGAAGAAATGTTCACCGCTGGTCAAAGGGAAGTCGTGATTAGTCATGATGTCATCTTTGACGAAGATATGGCTCTCAGCAAGGTGGACAATCTTCCAATTTTGAGGAGCTCTCAAGAAGCCGACACAAGGGAACCAAAAGAAAAGGATGATGAATCAATGCTTGATGTAGAAGAACCCATGGATCTGATTGATCTTCATCCACATGAGCCTTCCTCTTCTAGGAAGAGGCCTTCATGGCTTAGGGGGATACTTGATGATGCTGAAGGACATGCTGCACCTTGAGGAACCTTCTGTCAAAATAAGAAACCTAATAGGTGTCAGGGATACCTGACCATCATGAGCACGATCATACAAAATGAGCCTTCATCATTCTCAGATGCCGTCAAGCATCAAGTATGGAAGGATGCTATGACAGAAGAATATGAGTCTATTATGAAGAAAGATGTCTGGGAAGTAGTTCCCAGACCCTAGGACAAGACAGTTGTTACTTCCAAATGGCTTTACAAGATAAAGCATGCAGTAGATGGAAGTACGACAAAGTATAAGGCTCGTTTTGTTGCTCGTGGTTTCTCCCAGAAGGAAGGTATAGACTATGATATTTGCACCTGTTGCCAAATATACGACCATCCGCTTGATCATAGCCCTTGTGGCTTCATAAGGATGGAACCTACATTAGATGGATGTCAAGACCGTGTTCTTACATGGTTCGATCAAAGAAGAGGTCTATGTGGAGCAACCCAAAGGATTTGAGATTTATGATCGAAAATCTCATGTATGCAGGTTGAAGAAGGCTCTCTATGGGCTGAAGCAAGCACCCCGAGCATGGTATGAGAGGATCGATAGCTACTTGATGAAGTTGGGATTCACTAGGAGTGAAGCTGAACCTAAACTTTACTTTAAGGTTGAAGATGAAAAGCCTCTCATACTGGTGTTGTATGTGGATGACCTCTTTCTAACAGGCGCAGACCCTCTCATTCACAAATGTAAGAGGGAGTTGGCTTCTGAATTTGAAATGAAGGGCCAAGGACTTGAAGTATGACAGAAGCCAAGGGAAATTTTCCTATCTCAAGGAAAACATGTGGTAAAGATATTAGAAAGATTCGGTATGATGGACTGCAAGCCTGTGACTACCTCGAGGATCTTAACTTTTAGAAGTTATATCAGTGATGTCAGACCAGATTTGGGAAATGCCTTTGAGTTTCATAAACTCATTCGCGTTGATATTCTTAGTGAACCTCCATCCGAACTTATGTTTTGCAGTTAGCATTGTGAGCTCATATTTGGTTGAGCTTCACTAGATTGGTGCCAAGAATCTTTTGAGATGTCTTCAGGACACAATCTCTCATGGATTGAGATACACTACCGGAAATATGAAACTGCATGCTTATTCAAATGTTGATTAGGTAGGTAGTGTGGAGGATCACTGGAGCACTTTTTAGTGCTGTTTATCTTTGGATTCTACTTCGATAGAATGGATGAGAAGGAAGCAGAAGTTGATTGCCATAAGCACCACCGAGACTGGATACATATCTACGAGTATGATCTTGTATGAAGCTACCTAGTTGGGGAAGCTCTTTAGTGAGTTGTTTTAACACATATCACTGATTCTCTGTAACAACCAGAGGTGGGATTCGATTATTGAGGAATCTCATATTCGTCGATTGCTTTAGGAGATAAACATCATCTGGGATATGGTAAGTCGATGAGCAAGGAGGCTCCATCGCATTAAGATGATGTACAGGTCAATACACCTTGTCAAAGCCCCGAGGAAAGATCTAATCTGTGATTTTCCCAAACGACTTGGAGTCGTCAAGAAACCCTTGTACAAGGGTCCTGCATGTTGCATACATTGAGCTCTGGGATCTCTAAGGGCTTGCGGTTCTTACTGGAGCAACATACGACCATAGGGTGACTTACCCTTTCTTGGTGGTGTGCACTAGAACAAGATGATTCGCTCTCTTGTGAGACAAGATGATTCGCTCTCTTGTGGAACAGGATGATTCGCTCTCCTATGTAGCAGGATGATGTGTTCTCCTGTGAGGCCTCGATTGATGTATTCTCCATGGCAATTGTAGCAGGATTGATGTGTTCTCCTGTGAGGCTTGGATTGATGTGTTCTCCATGGCGATTGTAGCAGGATTGATGTGTTCTCCTGTGAGGACAGGATTTATTAGTTCTCCTGTCGAGGCATCCTAC
>APFE031022358.1:44991-106426 GCA_000404065.3 Pinus taeda
ATGCAGTTTGGGACTCATGGGAAGTACCTCTCATTTGATCAATGAGCAAGGAAATGAAGTTAGGGACCATAGTAGTACTGATGGATGCATCATTGTATCTACCGTACTCCCTATGCTAGGATGACCTCCATTGATCTGGGATCAATGATACTGGTCTAGGACCAGTGGTAGGAGTTGTACCATACTATGACGGTGACTTTGGGTTAGTTGAGACTAGTCTAGGACCAGTGGTATATACTCTGAGACTGACTTCATGTCAGTGCAGTATTAGTCTGGGACTAGTGAGAGTGGTACATACTATGACGCTGACTTGGGGTTGGTTGAGACTGGTCTGGGACCAGTGGTACACTCTCTGAGACTACGATACTAGTCTGGGACTAGTGGTAGGAGTGGTACCTACTATAAAGCTAACTTCGGTCGGTTGAGAGTGGTCTGGGACAAGTGGTAGGAGTGGTACCTACTATGAAAGCTGACTTCGGGTCGATTGAGACTGGTCTAGGACCAGTGGTACGCACTCCAAGACTGACCTTGAGTCAGTGGAGGATAATATTGGTCTGAGACCAGTGGAGTTGTACTCACTATGACGCTGAATTCAGGTTGGTTGAGACTGGTCTGGGACCAGTGGTACATACTCTAAGACTGAATTTGAGTCAGTATGATACATCCTCGATCATTTCTTCTTCTTCATAATTCGGACAAACGCAGAGCGGAACAAAACAAAGCAAGAGCAAAGCTGAATAGAGCAAAACGGTACAGATCAGTATAGGGCAGAACAAGACAAAGCAAAACAGGCAGAATAGAGCAGAGCAGGGCAAGGGTCAGGCTGTACAGGGCAATGCATTTGATGGATGAATAGTAACGACTGATAGATATATTGCATATGAAGTTCTCCCTAGTTGAGAGGGAGTGTTAAAATTGGAAACTAGGGAAAAACTTCATGTGGGTCATCTTATTCATGGATGATAATATTTTTATTAGATTCCTCTCGTCGAGAGGTGTCGGATTTATATAAAGATCATCCGATTTCGATAAGTATTCATGGAGATATGAATTTATTTTGATTATGGAATTATTATCAAGCCGGCCTACAACTCATGTAGGCCCAGAAGCCCAACAGTCACATCTATTTAAACACCAACATTGTGTATAAATATAGGAGGACTTTTCCTCTTTTGGACTCACTCATCTCATCACATCTTTCTCTCTCTCTACTGCGCAAAAAAGAGTCTCTTTTCTACTGTGTAGAAAAGGGTCTCTCTCTCACACATGTGAAGCCATAAGCTGCCAAAACTGAAGCTGCAACTATAGAAGTAAAGATTGACCTATGTGGACTAGAATATCTCCTCATCTAAACTACATTGTAACTTCATCTGAACCTCCTTTGAAAGCCGCAACTTTTGGTGGTGGAATCAAGTCAATTCGACGAACAATTTGCAAGATATCAACTGCCCTAGTTTGAAGCCATACGCTACCGAAACTGAAGTTGAAACTGCAGAAGTAAAGATTGACCTGTGTGGAATAGAATATCTCTTCATTTGAACTATGATGTAGGTTCGTCTGAACCTCCTCTAGAAGCCGCAACTTTTGGTGGTGGAATCATGCCGATCCGACGGTCAGTTTGTGAGATATCGTCTGCGTTAGTTCGATGATGAAGCCGCTAATGTTGATGTTGCTGATCTAGGGTTTCCTACTATTGATATAAATCAGATTTATTTTACTATTTCTCTCTGTTGAATTATTGAAGATAAAAGAAGATTTGATCAAAGGGTTTCCCCACACATTGTGGGGTTTGTCCTTGGATAACCACCACATCTTGCGTCTCTTGTCTTCGCTTGTTTTCTGTCGGTCGTTTAATGTTCTATCTGCACTTTACTTTATGTACATGTGATTGCTAATCTGTGGAATATAATAAGAAAAAGAAGTAAAATGTTATAAGCATATAACATACCTTAACTTAACATGATCATCAGAAGTCTTTTTATTAATGAGGCCTCTATTTTCTTCATTTTCCATTATTTTCCTTCATTTTCCTCCTCACATGCAACATGTGACCTTTCACCTCCCTTTTCTCCTAATTTCCATTATTTTCATAAAAAAAATGCCAAAAATGCCTTATGCCTTTCCAAAGTCTTTGTCACTACCTTTTCCATTGCATTTCCCATTTTCCTTAGCCATTAATTAGCCACAAGTGATCCCCATCACTATGTTTTTGCTCAACATTCATCTTGGAATAAGTGTCTCATCAACCATGGTTATTATTTTGCCTTTATTAACTTTTATTACATGGAAATTTCACGAAGGCTGTTACAATTGCCATGGTTTCTATGCTAGTTATGTTCTGGTTATATGTTGGTTATATGATGTGTACCATTTATGGCTCTTATCATGAATCGTTTAGTTATTGATTGATTTATAAATGTATGGGCTAATAAGTGTTGTTGCAGCTATGTGAAGAGGGCATAAAGCCTTCTTGGTGATTCTCAGATGAATATCAGACTATTATAATCAAATATGCATTCATGATTTGTAGTTTCTATGATTGCCATGTGTTTGATGAAATGTCTAGTGTGTTCTAGAATCTAAGTCAAGTTATTGATTCAAGTTTGAATGTTTAGCTTTGTCCTCATGTCAATAATGATTCCGAAAAGTCTCAAACAGTTCTAGGCAGTGGTCTGGAGGCTGGCTTAGAATTGTGGCTCAAATCTCAGGACCGCGCCCTCTGAGCTAAAGATTTTGGGCTATAACTACATGGAAGCAGTGTCATGCGTGCAATTTGAGCCCTATAACCACACCCTTGTCCTGTTATGCATGCGGTTGGGGATTAAGATGTGAGAAAAATAACTTTAGCTTAAGGTTTGGTCACTTGGGGTGGTTCTTTGCCCTCTGAGTGCCCCATAAGCCTTGAGGGATGTCTATGAGTTGTCAGTTGTCAGCCTCCGGTTGGGCCACGTGTCATCATAGGATTGGTCCACCTATCTTCCACATACATGCCCAGTCATCCAGCCACGGTTGGGCCACGTGTCATCATAGGATTGGTCCGCTTGTTTGCCACATACATGCCAAGTCATTTAACCACGTAATGCCATGTGACAACGCTGGTACTACTACGTGTCGCAATTAAACGCTACTAGGTCATTTGTATCTACCAAGTGTCATTCATACGATCATCCACATGTCACCTTGAGAGGTTGCCACATGTCACTCTGTCCTGCTTTTATATATGTTATCGAAAACTTCAAAGTACGATAATTTTCTCATTTGGACTATATTTGACACGATTCAAATTGCATTTGAATTGTTTAGTCCAGCTCTTCGACTTGGTGCTATTTCCATCAAATTTTGGGAACTGTGAATTTTAGGCCATCGTGGATCCTCCTAAATGGGTTAACTAGGTGGAGACCCTACGGGTCAAACATGGTCACAAAGTTCAACCATGGTTAAAAATGTTCATCCATGCACAACCATAGTCAACTTAACCATGGAAAACCTAGTTAGCCATGGTCAACATGGTGAAACCATGACATCCATGGTAAATATCGACTACCATTTTCATGGTCAACCATAACTTGACCATATTTAACCATAGTCAGCCATGTCCATACATGGTCAAACAAGCTTAACAATGATCAACCATGTTCAACAATGTAACATAAATACAATGTTAAATTAGTCGTTAACCATGGTCAATCATGGCCAACCTTGTCAACCCTCTTCAACCATTAATGTAGCATCAACATTAATGCCAATGTAACATCAATCATGGTCAACCATGGTTAAAAAACATTAATGTAACAATGGTCAACATGAATACATGGTTACATTAATGGTCAACCTCTTCAACTATCAATAATCATGGTTAACCACTATCAACCATGGTCAACCCTGATCAACAATCTTTAACCATAGCCAAATATGGTCTACTAATCTGCTTCAGGCATGTTGGGTGTCAATAGGCACATCAATAGAGTGGTTGATATGCATTGATCAACATCATTTCCCACCTTTCATATGCCACTTGGTATCACTATAAGTGAAAAATGATACTATCAACATATATTTACTACTTCACTGATGTGGTTGTGCTAAAACAATTTACATAATTTTTAAAACCAAATTTTAATTTTTTTTAACAAATTTTCTAAGAGTGCGTTTAAAACATTTCATTTTATCTTTATTTTCATCACTTTTCCCTTGTGATTTTTTTTTATTCTACCAAATTTAATCACATATATTTTAACTAAGGCTAGTCTAACAAGACTATAAATTTACCCAAAAAACAATGAAAATTCCAACAAAATTTTAATATAATCAAACAAAAATTTTGTAATATTCAAATTACAACTAAATACAAAATTTATAAGTGAAATCCATTTCTACCCTTAAAACAAGATTCAAACACTCCTTATGAAATTTTCGAGAAAATATTGGCGAGATTCTTCCAATTATTTTGCCACAAGTAGACAACGCCTTTTAATTAAAATAGATTAAACAGCTTTTAATTAAAATAGATTAAACGCACTTAAATTAAACGCTAGTGCAAAATGTTTAGTAGGTGTTTTTAAAGCTCCGAGTTAGAAGATGCAAAGCCACTTTCTATTATTGGCGAGTTTGGCATCTGATTCAGTGCATTCGCTGAATAACCCCTGCAACGACTGGGATAAATGGTATTATTATTTCTGTTTTGGGCATTGATTGTTTTATTAGTTTGCGTTTGTTTCCGATAACCTCAATCAGCCTCAGAAGAGTGCTACATATGATGCCATTTCGGCAGAAATGCGGTATAAAATAAAAAATGCCCTGAAATGTTGAATGTCAGTTTCGGGTGCAACTGCCATTTGAAGGCCATTTCAAGACATGTCAGCCCTCAAACTGGTATCATCCCTTGCCAATTTTCCTTTTCCTGAGGGCAGGATTTTGCATATTTGGTTTTATGTGATTGCTCGTATTTGATGATGGTCGGTATCATGTTCTTGTGGTTTATGAGATCCAGGTATAGTATGATCATGTTGCATTGGGTATAATATTTATTGGGATCCATTCTCATTTGGACTAATGAACCAGAGCATAAACAATACTTAGCATGAAAGATTTACATTCATACTGTACTTCTTTCCTTCGTTCTCGTGTCTTATTGTAAATTCTTTTGTCGTACATGTTGTTTTAGAAAAGGAAATCAATAACAGTTACAGCAACTGGAGTGACAGTTGGGAAGTAAGCTAGCCATGTGGATGAAGTTCACCCAAAGAAACATTCCGTTTATCAAGTTAAATCCACTAATTGGAAGCTCTATGCAGTCTCATCAAGGATGCATAAGCTCCATCTCTAATAGCAAGCAGTTCATTATGTTTTCCCTGTTCTGCAATAACTCCATTCTTCACTACAGCTATGAGATCTGCATCTTTAATTGTTGAAAGACGATGTGCAACAACAATGGTGGACCTGTTTACCATTACATGATCCAATGCCTCCTGAACTATGTGTTCAGATTCAGCGTCCAGGGCACTTGTAGCTTCATCTAGTAGCAGTATCCTAGGGTTTTTTACAATTGCTCTTGCGATTGCTATGCGCTGCTTTTGACCTCCAGATAACTTCAGCCCATTCTCCCCCACATATGTTTCATATCCCTGGGGAAGTCTTGAGATGAACTGATGAGCATTGGAAGCTTTAGAAGCCTCTACAATCTGGTTACCTGAAGTTATTCCATCCCTTCCATAAGCTATATTTGCACGTATTGTTTCGTTAAACAAAATAGGTTCTTGGCTAACCAAGCCCATTTGTTGCCTCAACCATTTAAGTTGCAGTCGTCGGATATCAACCCCATCGAGTAAAATACGGCCAGAATTAATATCATAGAATCTCTCTAGAAGTGAAATAACAGTTGATTTACCACTTCCACTTTCTCCCACGAGAGCAACAGTCTATCAAAATCAAAGAAAAAGAACACGCCATCACAAGTCTTGCAAATTCAGAATTTGTCTGTTAGCTTAATTCTTCAGCCACTAAGTTTACAAGTGTCAAATGCAATGAAATTTTTGCTTTATCAAATAAACTATAGGTAAAACACTACACCTTCCCAGTTTGGACACAGAAGCTTAAATCTTGGAAAATTTGTACGCCTGGCCGAGTAGGGTATTTAAAACTAACATGCCGAAACTCAATGTCACCTTTGACATTCTCTAAGGTAGTCCCAGATGCATCATTTGCGTCAATTTTGGAATTACGATCAAGAATTTGAAACACTGTACTGACTGAGGCTTTGACTTTTCCAAAATCAGGGGCCCTGCCCATTGACTGAGAAATCCCCAAGGCAACCATTGTGAAGGAGAAAAACACCTGCCACAAACACTCTTAGCTTAGAAATGGAATATGACACTTGAATATGGCAAATATTTGAAACTAATGTTGCGAACACATTTCTTAGACAATGCAAACAGTTAATTGGAAGCACTTCAATTGGGGTTCATAAAGTCGAACGAAGGCATTTCTACATTGTTAAAGATATAGTAGTCCAGCAGCTCCAAGATGACCTACTAAATAGTTCCGTTCTCATAATCATAATTTTTAAACAAACACATTACCATTAAGTAGCCCTTACCCTGAAAACTTTACTAAACGTTGTCTCCCCAGCTTTAGCCATCTGAGCACCTACCCAAAAGGTGATTCCATATACTGAAAACAGCATTAAATTTGACAAACCAAAACTAAGTCCACTTATTATTCCCTGTCGAATTCCGCTTGTCAAGGGCGTGGAACATTTTTCGCTGTAGAGGGTCATCACTTTCTCCTCTGCAGAAAAAGAGGCAACAGTTCGAATGCTTCCAAGTGCATCCTTTGCAACCTGACTGGCTTGCTCATACATCACCTGGAATATAACCCTTTCCAATTAGTAATGATAGTTCAAACGGTTAAAACTCTTAGGACAGGAAGAACAAGACAATCCTACTCATCTACAATTGAGAAACTGACTTGAGTTAAACCATTACTCATAACAACAACAAAAAGTCTAAATATACGTTTTCTGAAAGTCTAACAGTATGCAGTGTAGACGATTCTGAGAGTAAGATTGATAATTCATTACTGTCAGACAACAAGCTATACATTTATTTTCCTCAGTGACAAAGAACACAGTTTCTCAATGATGTATCATCAACAATATACAAAGACTGACTATCAGTGCTAAAGAACGCAGTTTCGCAAAGATCTATCATCAACAATAGAAAACAACTTACTAATGTTGCTGCTGACATGCAAGAGTTATATGGACTAAAGTCACTAAACGTTGTCAAGCAGCTATTTTATTTAAAGAGTCTTTGGTGAGTCTATGCAAGAGAAGTTTAACAGATTAAGAAAGGGGAAAAATAATAAAAGTAACTATGATGAGTATCCAAACATTATTTTCCCTTTTATGATTTTTCCTCTGTTATGCACTTCCCTAATTGATGCTTGAAGCAAATTTGAAGGCCTGGCCTATATCAATAAAATAAGGGGATACCAATAAATAAGTTGATATTCCCAACCTTTGCATCAGCGAAGAAACCCGCCGTGAACTTTATTTGAACAAAGCCTTGAAGACCTAGCAGGGGCAACATAGCTAACACCAAAAGTGCCAACTTCCAGTTTGCTATGAACGCTATAACAATACCAGCAATGATTGTTGAGATATTTTGAATAACAAGTGACAAAGCATCTCCCACAACACTACGCACAGTTGCAGCGTCTGCTGATAACCTTGCACCTATTGCACCGCTGAAAACAGAAACCTGGAATTAATATGATTGCTAATATCTAATATTTACCCAAGCAAAATGAATTTGTAGCAAAGTTGGAGTGGTTTCCTCCAATAACTAAAATAATTGGAGATTTCTCTAGCTACTCACGTTGAGTTCTCACTATGATCAAACCATCCAATCTCCTGGTAAACTACTTTTTGAAATGTCAATGATCGAATGCGTCTCACAAGCCTGCCACCAGCAACAGCGAAGCAGTACATTTGTAATGGTGTCACGAGGAAGGATGTAGCTGCCAAAGCTACAATAATGAGTGACCAGAACCCAACATCTTTACGAAGATTATGTGGAGCTTCGTAGAAGCTACCCATAATACTTGAAAACAAGAGAGCAAAAGCAGGCAGTGAACACCCATTCACAATTGCTGCAATGGATCCCAATATGAGCACTGGAGCCTCTGGTTTGTTGAGAGACGCTAAGCGTAAAAGAGGAACATCTTTTGCAAGATTCTGCTGACCATCTTCCACATCCTGGAGACTCTCTTCACCAGGGAAGGCAGATGGAAACAAAATGGAGCGGTGACTGCCACCAATTCCAGATGACTCATTGATTATAGACTTAAGAGTTGACCTCCGAAACTCAGCCCTGCTAATATATTTGGAATTATGCAAATGTATTTCATGTTGATCAGGATCATTTGAATGTTGGTCTTCTGATTGATGCACCTCCTGCAGATGTATAAGCTGTGAATATGCACCAGAAGGGTTCATGGTGAGCCGAGAGTGTGGACCTGAATATCACATTTCTCAGATTCATTAATAGATTGGCATGGGGAATGAAGAAGAATCCTTTCAGTAAACTTGTCACCAAACCTGAGTTAAAACTTAAAACTAGTGACATGAGAAGTGTAGAAGAACTGTTTTACAAAGTTCATAGCGTTTAAATCACTGGCACAAGGCGAGAAGAACTAGTTTAGTTACTAGATTGTTCATTTATTCTCTGTTGAGGAAGGTGAAAAAATTAAAGCAATGTAAAATATTACCCTTTTCAACAATGGTACCACGCTTAACCACAGCAATCATATCAGCATTTCTTACAGTAGTCAGACGATGAGCAACAATAACTGTTGTTCTATTTATCATAATTCTATTAAGAGCTTCTTGAACCACTTTTTCAGACTCTATATCCAAGGCACTAGTAGCTTCATCAAGGAGAAGAATTCTGGGATCTTTTAAAATAGCCCTTGCAATTGCAATCCTTTGTTTTTGGCCTCCAGATAATTGGGTGCCATGCTCCCCCACCATTGTATCAAAACCCTGGAAATAACAACTACAATCGTGAACATATGAAATATCCATCTGCAAATAAATGCATATTACACAATGAGGAAAGTTACAAATAATCAAGATCCATATACAAAAAACAAAACCTGTGGCATTTTGCTGATAAATTTTGCTGCATTAGCAAGCTCGGCAGCAATATGTATTTCCTCTAGCGTAGCTCCATCTTTACCATACGCAATATTCTCTTTAATAGTGCATGCAAAGAGGACAGGTTCCTGGCTTACAAGTCCAATTTTTTGTCTTATCCATTTAAGTTGAAACTGCTTGATATTGAAACTGTCTATAAGCACTTCTCCAGCTTGTGGATCATAAAATCTCTCAATGAGACTTATCACTGTGGACTTTCCGCTTCCACTCTCTCCAACTAAAGCTGCAGTGGTGCCTCTGGGTATTCTCAATGAGAACCCAGAAAATATTTCAACATCAGGCCGTGCTGGATACCTGAAGTATACGTCTCTAAGTTCAATATCACCGTGAATGTCCTTGAAGACCAAGCCCTTTGTATCATAGATATCAATCTCCGGCTTCCTATTAATTGTCTCAAACATTTTGTAAGCTGCAGCTTGTCCAGCTGCAAATGCAGATAAACATGGTGATGTCTGGGTTATTGACCTGGGACCAGCAAAATATTTGTCATTGCCCTCATTAATCAAGATGAGTTTATCTACATGAATAAGTGAAAGGCTATTGAGTTGAATTTCTTTATCTAATGAAAATACTGCATTTGGAAATGCACATTCATCTTACATGCTGCCGGAAAGAACTGCAAATATGACATTAAGCACATTGCCGCCGGAATACCCTTCATTGATAATTAACTGTGATCCATACGAAAGAGCCAGTGCATAGGTGCAGTATATAATAAAGAGGGAAGTCCCCATGCCAAAACCAGTGGCCAACCCTTGCTGAGCAGCAGCTTTGTAAGCAATCTTAAGTGACTTATCATAGTCAGTCACAGCTTTCTTCTCCCCCGTAAAAGACGCAACCTAAAAGGTCATTCATCTGCTTTACTAATCTGAAAAATGTGCAATACAATATGTACTGATATGCCATAGTAACCTCAATCAAAAGTAAAGATACTTGGCCTTATGATATGATGAGGGCCAAGGCATGCATTCCCTTATTGATCATATACTTACAGTCCTAATTGAGCCAATTGTCTGCTCCACGACATTGCCTGCTTCTGCATATGCTTTTTGACTTCGGCTTGACGTCTTTGCTATTATCATAGACATAGCACTACCTGCTGCTACAAGAAAAGGAATCGTAGCCAACATTACCAGGGTAAGTTTCCATCCTTTGGTGAAAGCCACAATGAAACCTCCAAAGAATGCAGATGTGAACTGTATGAACATCCCGACCTGAACAGACAACAAAACAACATAAAGATATAATAAGATGACTGTACCTTCGTCTGTGGAAAAAAACACAGAATTACTTCAATTATTTTGATAACATATGTTTAAAATTTTTCGAGCAAATCACATGATTATTATTATATATTCAATTTTATAATACAAAGAAAATACTGAGTAGGCTTTCCCATCATAGAGAAAATGTGCTTTTCCTTCATATTTCATTAAATATCTTAGCTGCTAATAATGAAAAAGTTGTAAGCCAAAGAATGCCCTGTTAGGAATTCTTACAACTCCTTTCCATGTGCTCACACACATCGACTTATCTTCAGACATACTATTACACAACCAACTTTGGTAAGGCAACACAAATTAATTAGGACATCAGTGCAGTTGGTGATAAAATTGTCTATAATTCATCACTTAGAATGACAGTTTTTGTGGAGGGAAACTTGACTGCCATAAGATGATTGGTCTATAGCAAGAGTAACCTGATGGCATGCAAAATACCAGATGATGACTGCACATGCAAGAAACAGTAACCTACAATCTCATTGATTATCGCTGACAGAATCGTTAAAAACATCAAAGAAGGGATAGAATCGAAATCCTCGAGGCAAGATGATTTACATATCTCATGTGAAGGAAATCAGAAACTGGTGGATTATAGCATTTCAATCCTGGAACAACTTCCATGAAATAAACTTCTGGATGTGACAACTTCCAGAACCTCCTACTCTGAAACTTAATTTTGATGGTCATTGGAGGAGCAATTCTGGTGGCAGGGCAGGCATTGGACTTTCAGAGGTATCTGCAGGAAACGGAAAGGCGGGTCAATGTTGGTCTATATTTGGAACATAGACATGGGCACCAATGATCTAGCATAGTTGCTTCCCGTCAAGCATGAGACACAATATGGTTTAGCTATAGGGATTGATCACCTAGTCATTGAAGGGGGGATTCAGGTATCATCATCAATTTCATGTAGTGGGTTCTATCGGCTTCTTGTGAAGACCTCTTAACTCAAAATTGGAGATTAACACCCCTATGGAGAAGGTTACAAGTTTAAAAGGAGCTCCCCAAAGATTTAGCTTCACAATGTCCAAAAAAAAAAAACAAGGTTGCTGACAGATTAGCCAATATTGCATCAGATGCAGGCTGGGGATAAGAACACCTGAACTCCCATTGGACTAAGTTGGAAAGAAGTTAAATAAGGAAGAAATTAGGAAGACTAATTGCAGAGTACAAGACGGAGCATGACAATAAGTGGAGTAATTCTAGGGTGCATGGGAGCCCTTCAAACAATGATCACAACATCATAAGTTATCATGGCCTGGGATATGATCAAAGATCGTTAGAGTACAAATAATGGCCAGGAGTTAACATCGCAGCAGGCAAGCTGAATATCCAGGTGCGGAGCTTGAAAGGATGTTATCTCCCTTCTGCCTCTGAGAGAAATCTAGTGAAAAAAAAATCAGGTTTGCGAAATGAATTTATGTTTTGTTTGTTTTTTCAGTGTATAGGAAACAAGATGATAGTAGTAAATCAGTGATATTGATTCCATAAACTGTTGCAAGAAATGTTTTTGAAAATGGCAATATTGTATTCAAGTTTTGTAAAGACCACACTGAGTCCGTTTCGGACACAAGCTTGTGCATCAATTCATTTTCAAAGTGAGTGTATCTAGCGAATGCTGTAATCTCCTTTCTGACCATAAGGGACCCAAGAATGAACTTAAAGAGGGCCGAAGTATAGGCTTTTTCCTGGAGCTGTAGTGTTCGATATCTGGAGTCTTGACAGTATTACAACAAATGCTATTGATTTACCAAAGAAAAAAAAAATTCATTGATACACCTAAGCAAGTTGGTTGGTAGGGTTGTTATTTATTTAACAAAGAAAAAAACAACTTCATTGATGCACCTCAGCAAGTAGGTTGGTCCTGCATTGGCCAAATGTTCATGCTCCTATTCCAAAGAGATGGCTGATGCAATTTATGAGATGACAAAGCCTATGTAATGGACGGCTAGCCGGAGAAATGAATTTTGATTATAAATGCGTCTCCGGTATGTTGTTTTCATTTGATGGAATATCTTATACCATACCAATGGACATTTTAATTCTAAATCTTGTGCACTGTTAGCCAGGCTGGATTGGAGTTACTTAAAGGATTGTTGTTTAATAGCAGTTATTGACAGACCTTTCCACCTATAGCCTCTTGAATTAGTATGGTGTCCCCTGACATCCTTTCAATAACCTCTCCTGTTGATGTCTCACAGTCAAAAAATGTGATGTCTTGCCTTAGAATAGTTTTCAGGTAGACACTCCTGATACGAGCAGCCTGCCTTTCGCCTGTGCACGACCAAAAAGCCACCTCTGTCGAGCAAAATTTATGAAGTTAGATATTGAAGTATAGCAATTTATACAAGGAAAACTCAATTATATTTTGGTGCCCATTCAACTGCCTCGTTATAACTGAAATTCATTACAAAAATGACAAAGGAAAAAAATAATCAATAGGGATTGAAACTAGAATCATGACCATAAAAAGACCAAAACATAAGGTAATGTTGGAAGGTAATATCTCACGGAAGAAGGATGCAATCGCTGCAACGGAAGCGAGATCAATAAACTGCAAAGCTACCTGAAGCAACCAAGCAACAAAAAGATTAAGTCCAGCATCAAAAGTAAAGCGAAAAAGGTTCTACCCTACTTTCCTCACATGGAACTTTAAAGGTCAGGTATCGAAAACAGAGGACAGCCACAAAAAAATAAAAAAAATAAAACAGAAGTCAAATTTATTCACTCCTAAATCCTTTGGATGAAAGGATTATGAAAACTGGTCATTTTAAAGTTCTTATTATTAAGAATGTTGCGAGTTGCAACAGAGAAATCACTTGGAACATTCAAGTAATAACAAATCGTGGGAAAGCCTTTTTTATGGTTACTTTGTGCGAAGTCATTTTAGATATATTTTGAATCGGATGAATGATCAATTTTTTGAATTCACTCTTAGTTATTTAATTTCAAAATCCAAAATTAAAATGACTTCACATTGCCTAAATTGTAGGGCACCCAAAGTACCCCCAAATTTAAAATCTCACTTGAACATGTATTTCCATTGTGACATTTGATTGAATGTCCAATAATGGAGAGAGTGAAAATTTCAACAAACTAAATTTAATATAATTTGATATGAATTCTATAATTCCTAACTTCAATAGATGAATAAGAAAATACTCTTCTTGAAGATGCTGGAAGGGTTTTAATATAATTCAACAGTGGGGTTCCACATTGTTAACGTTAAGCTAAAACATAGCTGAGCTACAATTCCCTCCGGTTCAGAGGGACCAAAATTTAACTAAATGATCACAGCTGTGGTATACACGGTAACGTATTTGGCTTTTCCATTATTGCCAGGGTTAGAATTCAATAGTTGCCACCATCCTGGAATTTGCGTTTTTATCGCAGTTTTTGATCTGCGCGTTGCTTCCTTAATTGCAGTTTGAAAGAGGTAACCAGTGAAATGGCAATGTCTATATATTATAGAGATTCGCTTTAAATGTGTGCTGTTAGATTATGGTTTTACTATTCACAGTTCCGCTAAAGTAGAACAGTGGTCCTTTGTTCATGGTTATGGAACTTTGGGATACAGAAGTACCTTTTGTAAAATCCTGAACAATGGAACCTTGAGCTAACAGCTTGCAGTTAAAGTGTGTCTGTATAATATATAGGCTTTGCTGACCATGAAATCGACTTTTATAAGCTTACATATCCTAAATTTTGTTGCTAGTCAAAAAGCCACGCTGTAAGCTCGCAAATCCTTTGGGGTTGATTGTGGGCGAGGAAGTAGAGAATTTCAGAACATATATAGGGTTTTAAAGACGAGAATCTTTGAACAAGACTAGGTATTAATTTATTATCTGGACAAGGAGTTGTTTTTCGCATGTTTTCCTCATAGTATCATCGCCACAGCAAGGTTTGTTGTTTCTTCACACTAAAGTTTAATGATCAATGTTTGGCATGGATTGATGTAGTTATTTTGTGTCTAGGACACCATCATTTTGAACCATGAATGAAGGGCATGCTAACTGCTCATTGTGACACTTTTAAGTTAACAGACCATTGGGAAAATTTTCATAGGAGGAGGATATGGGCTAAATTAAATGGTTGGCAGATAGGTGAAAGTATATAAATTAAAATTAAATGGCTGGTAAATAGATGTGAAAGTATATAATTAAATAGATGGTAAATAGGTATCAAAGTATATAAATTAAATGGTTGGGAGATAGATATCAAAATAGTTATTTCACATTCTTAAAATTTAAGTGAAAAAATTATAAAAATTAATTAAATTATATTATTTTTGTTTGCTAGTTTATGTGAGTCTTAAGATCACCAATACGATTAACATGTGGTTTGAGTAGTTGTGACTTAGGGGCATTTAAGCTGTCAAAATCACTTGGGGGTCGCACTTGGCCTGGTCCACACCAGCCCTTAGCATGATTGGGTTTTTTCCCACGGAATTTTGAATCAATGACTTTTACCCCATGTAGTGCCTTAACAAAACACCTTGTCACTATATATATAATATATATAATATATATATATATATATATATATATATTCTATATATATATATTTTTGAGGAAATAAGTCTACTTTTATTAATGGATATTTTAAAACTTATAATAGACTTTTGTTATAATATCATGGGTCACTATCATAAGTTACTAATACTATATTTCATCCATCGTCCACTTAATAATTATTAATAATTAAATTAAAATTTTAGAAAGCCTATTCCAAAATAGACACGTAATAATAAAATCGATTTTTATATTTAAGAAGGGCTAGCCATTTTTAATATTTTCCTTTTTCAACTATG
Organism: Pinus taeda; assembly: GCA_000404065.3. Classification (NCBI taxonomy): domain Eukaryota; kingdom Viridiplantae; phylum Streptophyta; class Pinopsida; order Pinales; family Pinaceae; genus Pinus; species Pinus taeda. Next base: position 60,302 of record APFE031022358.1, read on the forward strand.
GTGTGTAATATTCCTAACTGAAAAATTAAGATTAATACCAAAACAATGCGCAAGGAACAACAAAATAGATAAGCAATCAAAACACAATACACTCCAACAAAGGATTCTGAGCCATTTATTAATATATTGGGAACATGTAAATAAAATGAGATGAAATTATAGAACCTGGGCTTGCCAAGCAAGTTATGCAAGACCCAGATGGGGAAATGACCCAAAACAAGAAATGTGCACTACCCAAAAATAATCTGCTACTGGTTGTTGGCTGAAATGATGTCCTCGGGGTCGAATACTCCTTGAAATGCTCTGAAATTTTAGCCTCAGACTCCTCTCACCAAACCTACAAAAATTCGTAAATGGTTTGGGTTGAATCTGGATGATGAAGAAGCCCTCCAAAACGATGCAAGTGGCTATCTTGTTGTCTAAGACCTACTGGAATTTTGCTCTGTATATCGCTCAAAAAATTAAGAAATTTCAGCTTTTGTCTCTTCTTCAAATATCCACAAAAACCTGGAAAGGGTTTGGCTCTACTCCAAGCTGAGAGGAAACCGATGCGTTGCCCAATGAGTTACTGTTACGTTCTACTGAAGGAATTATCTACTAGAAAAATCCACAACCTCCTCCACTGAAGAATCCACTCTCCACTAAAAATCTCCCTCCTCGGATGCCAAAAACCACCAGCTCTCTAGCCTCCAAATTTGCTCCTCTCTAGACCTACACTGGCTCTGCCCGAAAGGCCCACGCATTGCAAAAAGCGAGTGACTTCGGCCCACATGAATGGCTCAGCTCTAGGCCCATAAATTGCCACCAAAATTATGCTTCCCTGATAAGAGAAAATACCTACAAGTATTATCCCTCAATCTCCTCTCCATTCTGTGTAGTTGACCAAATTGATTTTCCTTCTACTCCCGAGAAATGTGCTTTGCTGATCCAACTGGTGAAGGTTAAGCTCTATAGAAGCCCTAAAGTAGACTCATCCAATCTCCATCTAGTGAGACACTCAAAGTCCTTTGAAATCGGCTTGGGCTTCGCTTGAAACCCTGGTGCTAAACAACATTATGGCCTTTGTGCTGAACAACTCCAAGAGAAGATGAAATATGAAGTGTAATAGTCAAAAGATGATAAACAAATGAGTCCCTTCTCTTTTTATAATTTCTCCCCATGCTTCTAGGCTCCTTTTTAACATTATTCTATTTTATTGATGGGGTCATTTTCGATTGACTTTTGCCACTATTTTAATAAAATAATAATTTGTCGTCATTCTCCAATAAAATAATATTTTCCATTTTTTAATTAATATTACCAAAATTAGGGAAAATTCCTTAGTGATTTCCATGCTCACAAAATTGGGGATATTACAATCCTCTTTGCCAAATATTGTTTTTCCTCAAGCAATGCTCGAACAAGCGCCCCCTCTCTCTATTTATCCAAATTGTCACTACAAACAATGTTGGGGTCCCAAATGTGCCACCGAGTCACCTTGAATCCGTGCATTATCTTGTCATAAATGAATCCCTCAATACCAGGGTCCCGATTCATCCTACTAAATGTGGACCACTCCTTGCCCCACAAGAGACAATCATTAAAAACACTCTGCATGTCGTCAGTAAGTAGAGCACCCTGATCATGCGGAATCCTAACCAACTCATTGAGAAGTTATCCTACTAAAAAACCGATTTCATGCACCAGAGTAGACTCCTGAAGATACAATCCAACCCAGGTGGGGAAGAGCCCCCTTGCCCACACAAACTCTCCATAGTCTCCTTTGGCTGAATATCCTGCCATACTAATGTAGTGCCCCAAGTCATCAGTGAATCACCAAAGGACGAAATACTCTTCATAGAACTGAAAGCCAATGGAAGATTTGCATGACCTCCCCTTGTAAAGACCAACTCATCCCTAAAGATAGTTGAATTTCCAAGCCCTGTAATATTGGGGTCCCATGCTAATCTCAAAAGGATACCACCATGTTGATTCTACGACACGCTGACTACAATCGACTGCCCATAGTACTCATACCGTATCCTCCCCTCTTGGAACCTAATGACGAAGTATTTAAAAAGGCCAAGCACATCCTGCCTAGGCATCTCCACAATATCAAAGCGTACCCATCCAAATCTAAATTTGAGCCTGAGAAGCAACAAGGATCAAGAGGCTTCAACGATCATCCACGAGTGATCTAGATCACTCTTTGCCATGACTCTGCTCATCACGAAATATAGTGACATATTATCCAACCGAATCCCTAGATCCCATAACCAAATGTGTTGTGACAAATTTCTAATAGCTACTGGAATCCATCTGTTATCGTCTTTGGTCCCTACATGCTACTCATATATAGACTCCATATATCATCAAAAAATATGATGCATGCTAAAATGTCTTGCGCCTGCGATACCACATAGTGAGATCTGCTTTCATGTCTCTTGATGGCTTAACCCAATACTGCTTATAGTCTAAACATTTTCTTGTAAGAAAGGTGCATCACCCATTGTATATACTCCTATGACACCTCGGATTTTCATGACCTCCCCTTGTAAAGACCAACTCATCCCTAAAGATAGTTGAATTTCGAAGCCCTGTAATATTCGGGTCCCATGCTATTCTCAAAAGGATACCACCATGTTGGTTCTACGCCACTCTGACTACGATCAACTGCTCATAGTACGCATACCGTATCCTCCCCTCTTGGAACCTAATGACGAAGTATTTGTAAAGGCCAAGCACATCCCGCTTAGGCATCTCCATGATATCAAAGCGTATACATCCAAAGCTAAGCCTGAGCTTGAGAAGCAACAATGATCAAAACCTACGTCACCATATGATGAAGGCTTCAACGATCATCCAAGAGTGATCTAGATCACTCTTTGCCATGACTCTGCTCATCACGAAATAGAGTGACCTATTATCCAACTGAATCCCTAGATCCCATAGCCAAATCTGTTGCGACAAAGTTCTAACAGCTGCTGGAATCCATCTGTGTATCGTCTTTGGTCCCTACATGCCACTCATATATAGACTCCATATATCATGAATAAATATGATGCATGCTAAAATGTCTTGCACCTATCATACCACATAGTGAGATCTGCTATCATGTCTCCTGATGGCGCGCCCCAATATTGCCTAGACTCTAAACATTTGCTTGTAAGAAAGGTCCATCACCCATTGCATATGCTCCTATGACACCTCAAAATGTCCTGCCCAAAATATGTCATGCATCTCCTTATGTTTGAGCTCAAGGGTGGAGCATATGCTACCTTTGTAGGATATCGGGCCAACCCCAAGCCTACATTTGCTAACTCGTCCCCTGACCATATGCCATAGCTAGGAAGTCTCTCTCCTGGTGCACTAAGTGTCATTCAACTATCTCAGGTGAGCCTCTTGTGTCCGGGAGTGTCAAGGGACAACAATGAAATCCTCTGCGGATGTGTGTGAGTCCCGACGGGTATGGCCAAGAGATGCTCATCCGTGCCCTCATCAATCCTGGGGAAGCCAAACACAATGGCACGCCTGATGTCCCCTCAAAGAGATCCCTCTAGAGGCAACACTCCAAAATGTCATTGTGCAACATCACACTCTACTGCATAGTAATACCAAAACAATGTGCAAGGAACAACATAATAGATAAAGAATCACAACCCAAATCAAAACACAATAGACACCAACAAAAGATTTTGGGCCATTTTATTACTATACTGGGAAAGGGTACATAAAATGAGTTGACATGATAGAACTCGGGCTTGCCAAGCAAGCTATGCGAGACCCAAAGGATAGATCTTGAACCCAGATGGGGAAATGACTCAAAACAAGAAATGTGCACTACCCATAAATAATCTACTACTGGTAGCTGGCTGAAATGATGTCCTCAGGGTTGAATACTCTTTAGAATGCTATGAAATTCTAGCCCCGGTCTCCTCTCACCAAACCCACAAAAACCCATAAATGGTTGGGTTGAATCCAGATGATGAAGAAGCCTTCCAAAAGGGTGCAAGTGGCTCTCTAGTTGGCTATAGATCCTATTAGAATTTTTCCTTGTATATTGCTCAACAAATTCTGAGACTTCAACTATGGTCTTTCCTCCAAATATCCACAAAAACCCAGAAAGGGTTTGGCTCTACTCCAAGCTAAGAGGAAACCCACAAAATGGTGTGAGTTACCGAACTAATTGCTGCTATGTTATACTAAAGGAATTATTTGTTGGAACAATCCACAAGCTCCTCCACTGAAGAATCCACTCTCAACCAAAAATCACTATCCCGGGTTGCCAAAAACCACCAACTCTTTAGCCTCCAAATCTGCTCCTCTCTATGCATTGGCTCTACCAAAAGGACCCACACATTGTCAAAAGCAAGAGACTTCGGCCCACAAGAATGGCTCAACTCTAGGCCCACAAATTGCCACCAAAATTATGCTTCCCCAACAAGAGAAAATCTCAGCAAGTATTATCCCCCAATCTCCTCTCCATCCTGCGTAGATGACCAAATAAATTTTCCTTCTATGCCCAAGAAATGTGCTTCGCTAATCCAATTGGTGAAGGTTAAGCTCTGTAGAAGCCTTGAAGTAGACTCCTCCAATATCCAACTAGCGAGGCACTCAAAGTCCTCTAAGACTGGCTTGGGCTGTGCTTGAAACCCTGGTGCTAAACAACACTCTAGCTCTTGTGCTAAATAGTTCTAAGAGAAGATGAAATGTGGTGTAATAATTAAAAGATGATCAACAAATGAGTCCCTCCTCCTTTTATAATTGCTCCCCATGGTTTTAGACTCATTTTTAATATTATTTTATTTTATTGGTGGGGACCAATTTCCACTAAGTGATTTTTTTCATCATTTTAATAAAATAATAATTTGCCCCTTTTTAATTAGTATACCAAAATTGGGCAAAATTCCTTAATGATTCTCATGCTCACAAAATTGGGGATATTACGTGGTGTGTTGTTGAGATAAAATCTTATGGTTACCACTATAACCCCAAGAGTATATAATCAGAGGGAGGCCCAAGATGAAATTTTCTGACTAACACAATACCACCAAGAGTATATCCAATAGCATGCTTGCAAGCCAACAAGATATACTATAATAACTTTTGAGTTATATGTCATGTGGGTGGAGGCTCTTAGGCTAGATATACTTTATAGATATACCACTTACTTATGACTTAAACATAACATGGATGGGGGTATGTACTTTTCAAGCTTTATCACAATAGGGAGAATAGATCGTGATCCCAACCACTAGAGCTACCAGCACCTTATCACAAGAAGAAGAACAAATTATGCTCCCAACCACTAAAGCTACCATAACTAGACTATATTTTTAAAAGAGAAACATGGGGGTGGACTTTGATCCACTTTACATGTGCCAGTGTCAAACTAGACATCAATAACTAAATTGGAGTTTGAGACTTCCTTGTTTATAAGACAAGAGACTTAACTCTACAAAGTGATTTGAATCTTAAAATTTCTGAAAGTACATATATTCTCTAAATTTCAACTTAGAAAAAAAAAAAAAAAAAAACACATATCCCTCTTCTTAATAATTTTAACTTCACTCACACATTATATTTTCCTAATACAATAATAAATATACATTCTATCTTTCACAATATATCTTAATTTATAAAATAAAAATATATATTCTAATTTATAAAAGAAAATCGTTAGCTTTTAGTGTACTATCATTGCACTTAATTAAATTTAGAATTCAAAGTTCAAATCTACGTTACATTCTTATCCATGTATACTAAAAGATAATATATAATAATAATAATAATTATATATATATAAACAGAAGAAAAGGTAATTTATCAACTATTTATAATATAGTGTAAATGGACATTTACAAATATACAGTTTGAACATTGTTGTCATACACATCTTGACAGTAAGGGACTGCAAACCTCAAACCTCAATACTACAACTTCAAAGTGCATATAACAAATGGACTTAGATGTGCTTGCTATGTTTAAACTTTTCTATTGATATAAATTCAATCAGAAACCGTAGAGTGTAAATGGACATTTACAAATATACAATTGAACATTGTTGTCATACACATCTTGACAGTAAGGGACTGCAAACCTCAATACTACAACTTCAAAGTGCATATAACAAATGGACTTAGATGTGTTTGCTATGTTTGAACTTTTCTATTGATATAAATTCAGTAAGAAACCCTAGCTTTATATGGAATAGTTTCCTTAACTTCCTCTGCTCTGCATATTACGAACAAACAAATAACAGAGGACATTTTTACAGCAACTTTCCGAATTTCACCACAAATATATCACAAAAACTAATACAAACATTGAATCACAAAGCTTACCACAAAAACCAGCACAAACATTTGAATCTAAATGGTATGAAAAGGACAGCAGATTCAAATAGGCTTTTCTCCATAAATAAGTTTTACCTGAGACACTTCATGCACCACTCTATGAATATTTGCGCCTTCATTTTGCCCAAATGCATCGGTAATGTTCCCGAACAAGATTGACATAATTGGCAAAGATAGTCCATTGACAACAGATGCAATGGCAGCGATACTCATAAGTATGATATCAGTAGTGTCTGCCATCATAAATAATTTGTAGAATGGAACAGAAAACTTGGTGTCTTCTCCTCTCTTAGTATCCTTGACTTTCTTGGCTTTCTCAATATTTTCTTCATCTATGTTGTCCTCTGCAGCCATTTTGGGAAGCGAAATAGAGCCTGCCTCAAGGTGCAAGGATTCTGTACTAATGCCATTAGGAAATCCTGCCTCAAGGTGCAAGGATGCTGTACTAATGCCATTAGGAAATCCTGCCTCAAGGTGCAAGGATTCTGTACTACTGCCAAAAGGAAATCCTTCCTCAAGGTTGAAGGATTCTGTACTACTGTGATAAGGAGAATTGAATGGTTGTACCATTGGATGGATCGAAGTAAACAGACAATCTCTAATGATGAGTGAAGTGCCCACCAAATACGTTTTCTTTACTCTTATTTAAAAACTTCCATTATTCTTAATAATACTTAAAACACTAATGCTTAAAACACTAAAAACCGCTCTCTTTATTCTCATTTAAAAGCTTCAATGGTACCCCATGATGAGTGAAATATCCACTCAAAACATAAGTCATTGCACAGCCATCCCACAGTTTTCCTTAAAAAAAATAAGACAACCTTAGTTTGAAACACCCAAAACTGGTCTTTATAAAGCCGTTATAGCTGTACTTGACATAAGAGGGCAGCAAGGAATCCATGAGCGTCTGCTGCTAAATTTTAATCAAGATCCCCGTAACGTCCACTTCTACAGTTACATGATTGCACCATCATAGTTTATCCATGACCCAACAAACAAAGGATAGACATCAGCATAGAATTGGCTGGCTGGCATGCAGTTTTTTTAAACCTTAATAATGATTAAAGAAGATTTACAGACGTCACCATAGAATTATGGGTTTGCATGCATTTTTCAAAACTTCATGCTAATTTAAAAAAATAAATTGAAATTGAAACGGGAAAGGCTGTAATTTGACTTGGACGTCCGACCTTCTGCAGAAAAGGACGGGCCAGGGCTGATGTCTGCAGCTCCAACTCATACGCACTCTACGCTCTCTATATATAGATATATCTCTCTGATGCAAAGAAAAATATATGTGGGGGCATATAGTTTGTAAGCAAAATATATAGCTAGGGGTATATGGTTTTTTTTTTAAGTTTATCCTGATGCAAAGTCAACAGTTTTTTGGTTTTATCTTATTGAATATGTAGAATTCATCATCGAGATACGAATATTTCATTTATATATGTAATTAAATATGTTTTATAGTTTCAAAATTTAAATAACTTTAAAAATTGTTGATTTATTATTTCTAATACATCAAATTTAATAATGTGATTTAGCTGAAAATTCTTTAAACAATTGTTATGGATCACAGAAGTCTAAATTCCTTGATATCAAATTTAGTCTGAAGTTATAAGTTTCACTATATGTATATGGGTAGTGAATGTGGAGAGAAAGTTAAAATTAACTCTTTTAAATTTAAGTTTTAAATAACTTTAAAATTTTATATCAAATTTAGTTTCGTTAATATATATATAATTATATATATATATATATATAAATATATATATATATAAATATATATAAAAATTTATATTTAATAAAACTTAAAAATGAAAATATAAATATCAATAATTACAAAATATTATATTATTTAAATTATATAGTGATTATTCATTATATATATATATATATATTTCTAAATAAAAATCGTAATTTTATTTAGCCTCAAAATTAAAGAATAAAATGTCAAAGGCATTCTTTTAGCTCAACCTTTTGAAGGAAGCCCAAAAAAAGAAAACAAAGAATTAAAAAATAAAAGTTAAATGAATCTTTCGAAAAAATGCTAGTCAAAAGCTGACACCCAAAAGAAAACCAACCAAAGAAAAGTAATATACTGGGACAAAGAGAAAATGTTTAGTCACCATTTTCTACACTTCTCGAATTTTCGCCATCTTCCTTGATCAGGTTTGAATGTTACAATGATTAGTTGGTTGTCTCTTGTTTTCCTTGGATGTTCCTTATCTGAGTCAGAGCTCTCAGAGGAATAAGGACGTTTGAATCATCCAATTTCATTCTCTTTCTGCAAGACTTGACCAAGATTCCTTTCTACACTTGGATTTTGCGAACTTACTATCACCATTCCTTCTTTATTAGTTCCTTCGTTTGTTGGAGGAGCTTGTGGATTTGAGTTTTCCTCAATTATGGGATCCTCTTCCTCTTCGTCATCAAGTTGTTGTGCAGGGATGTTGGGTAGCGGATGTCCTGCGTAATAGTTTTGGGTCTGATAGCCTAGAAGTTAGGATAAAAATGTTGTAATCCTCCGAAATATGCGGAGCACTAAATGTGAAAAGTCAACTCAAAGGGTTGTCCGCCCAAGAAATAATATAGAATAATAGGAAGTAAGTCAGTCTGTGAACCATAGGAAGGTATAAATAGAGCATGGCTCTATGGGGAGAAGGCACTTCTTTTCTTAGGTATAATCTTGGATCTGAATTGTAATTGGTTTGTGAGGAGAAAAGTCTAAAAGCGTCTATAAGTCCGAGTCGAGGGTATCGGGGAGGAGATAGAGGCTCTGCAACTGTGTGCGAAGAGGCCTAGAGGAGTTTGCAGCTGTGTGCACGGACCCTTGTCGCTGAGTGCGCAGGGCGGATCTGGATGTATTGGGGATAAAGTGGAAATAAAGATAAGTTGCTTATGTAATTCTGTGTTAAATTTGAATTATCACAGATCTGGCTTTTTATATGGTTAAAATAACTGTTTGATCTATGTGCATAGACTTATGTTATCAATGTATGTGAAACTGAGTTTATTCTAGTACACGATTTGGTTGAATCTGATAAATGTTTGCATAAAAACCACAATAAGTAGATTGAATACATAAACAACGCAATAATAAGTAGTAAGGATTATTCTGAATTTGGTTCTGTGCGAAACAGAGTAGCGCAAAGCTACAAAATGGTGCACGAGCCCACCAGACCACATCTAGACATCCCAAGGGTGCAGAAACCTAGTTCCAGCACCCTCCCCTGCTACCTTGGGTGAGACCTCAGTCCGCGCTCTGCGGGATGTTGTCGAAAGGGCCGGTAGCTGCGGGATTTGTTTGGCTAACTAATTTTTCTGAACCCGGGTCAGGCCCATATAAGCCAATAAGGGAATTGCCATCGCTTAAGCTTTTTGTTTGTTTTCTTTTTCTTCATAGGATCTTTCTTTGCTAGAGGACATGTGATTTGTAAATGTCCAGTTTGTAGGAAAAATCTACACCTGAATGTCGTATTCTCATGATCTAAGAACTGAATCCAGCATTGTTTGTTGTGTGTCAGAAGAATGTGACCAGGAAGACCTTTACTTAGGTCTACCTCTACGAAAATTCTGGCAAAAGTGTATATTGCTTTTCCTATTCTTTGTGTATCCATCTTGATGTATCTCCCCAACAAGTTACCATTTCCTTCTAGAACTTTTGGATGTTAGAAATGTAGAGGTAAATTATGCAATCTTGCCCATACTAGCATTTTGGAGACCACCATTGAATTTGCGTCAAAATTTGGGAACCATGGAGTGATGAATAATCCTGCATTACCCCAGAACATGGACCCTCTTGTATAACAGATTCTTTGATCTCTGATGCTTCAAATTTTACTATGAAGAAGGCCTTAAAATAGAGGTGAACCTCACAATTTGGTGTCCAAGTCATAAAAATCCACTCAAAAATGTCCATTGGTTTTGGCCAAAAACCGTTAAACCTGCAAATGATTGCCTGGGTTTGATAGGTTGAAAGAAGTGTCCACAGACATGTAATTTTATTAATCAGAAAAAAAAAAAAAACAATTACATATTTGATTTTGCAAGAGTTTACACCCGAACAACCAAACACTCTTGCAATGAGCTATTTATAAGCTCAATGTTTTAACTACCTCTATTTATGGATCACTTATTAAAAAACAAGTGTCCATTTACAATAAATGCTATTCAAAACAACTAGCTAACAAATCTCCTAAAATAGAGCCTAAGATGCGACACATTTGGAGAGTCATATCTTGTTACAACAATATACTAATTCTAAATGTCTCCATTAAATAATTAAACATTTTAGAATAATAATTATTAATTTAATATCTTAAATTAATAATTATTTTATTTCAACTTTATAACCTGTGATAATATTGTATTTTTGGATCATCTAACATTCCCCCCTATGATCCAAAGATACATTGCAACAGATACCAAGTTCATCCCTAAACTTAGTAAATTTTATTCTACCAAGAGGTTTCGTGAAAATGTCTGAGATTTGATTTTTGGAAGGAAAATAAACTGGCTTGAGGACATCTTTGGCAATGAGAGATCTGATATTATGATACTTGGTGTCCACATGCTTTGTCTTTAAGTGAAAAACTGGGTTCTTGGCAAGTTTGATGGTTGACTGGCTGTTAATGAATAATGGTGTAGGTTCTGCCTGAGAAATGCCCAAGTCCTGCAAAATTCTGCACAACCAAACAATTTCACATGTTGCTTCCCATGCTAAAATGTACTTTGCTTCTGCTGAAGAAGTGGCTATTGTAGCTTGTTTCTTACAACTCCAAGATATTGTTGCTGACCCCATGTTCATTAAATAACCTAATGTTGATGCTCGATCATCAATACTTCCAGCAAAGTCGGCATCGGAATATCCACCAAGTAAAATAAAATTTGTCTTTGTGTAAAGAAGACCAAAATATTTTGTTCCTTGGATATATTGAAGAACTCTTTTGGCTGCATTCCAGTGGCTGTCTCGTGGTTCCTGCATAAAACGTGAAAGAATATTGACTACATAAGATAAATCAGGGCGAGTATTTGTCAAATAAATCAGGCTGCCAATCAACTGTTTGTAAGTAGTACTGGCCACCTTTCCCCCCCCTTCAAATTTTGAAAGTTTCAAGTTTTTCTCCATGGGGGTGAGAACGGGCTTGCAATCCTGCATGCCAAATCACTGAAGAACCTCTGCTGTATACTTACTCTGAGAAATGAAAATATGATGTGGACGTTGGAAGACTTCAACTCCAAGATACTAGTGAAGTAATCCCAAATTTGTCATCTTAAAACCTGCATGTAACTCCTTTTTCACCTGTGCAATATGATCATCATGGTTCATCATGGTTGCCAGTAATGATCAAATCATCTACATACATAACAAGAATTACCAGATATTTTCCCTGTTGTCGCACATACAAAGTATCATCAGATTCACTTCATTGAAAACCAACTTTCTTAAGGTATTCATCCATCTTTGCATACCAAGCTCGAGGAGCTTGTTTTAATCCATATAAAGCCTTGATCAATTTGCAGACTTTATGTTTTTGCCCTTCAATTTCAAAACCTGGTGGTTGTGTCATATACACTTCTTCCTGTAAATCCCCGTTGAGAAAAAGCACTTTTCACATCCATTTGATGAACTTTCCATCCTTTCTGAGTGGCCAATGCAAGTGTTAATTGGATGGTGTTCCATTTAGCTGTAGGAGTAAAAGTTTCCTCATAATCAATGCCTTCTTGTTGCGCAAAACCTTTTGCAACAAGTCGTGCTTTATACTTTTCAAGTTCTCCCTTTTGATTATACCTAATTCTGTAAACCCATTTGCATCATATGGGTTTAAATTTTGATGGACAATCAACACGTTTCCAAGTGTTGTTATCAATTACTGCTTGATATTCTTCAACCATAGCATGTTGCCATTCTTTATGTTTTGCTGCTTCTTTGTATGTGGAAGGCTTAGTAAAATCATTTGCTATCAAGGAAAAATTACCTTCACTTCTATGTGTCCTTCTGGTGCCTGTTTTATTCTGCTCATCAGGCTTTACATCTTTCAAAAGTTGAACTGGCCATTTCAGTAGTTAGTGCTCACTTGTTTACGATTCTGAAAAGTCTCCATCATTGTAAAGAGGATTAATATAAACTAATGTTCTTTGTTCAAGTGAAGAGTCTGGAGAATCACTATTAGAAGAACTGCTGCTGCTTGGAGATGCGGATGAATTGATAGAAGACCCAGATGATGTTGTTGAGGTAAATGGAATGGATGACTCATCTTCAGAGGAAGGAAAATCAAGTTCATACAAATTTGGTGAAGTTGGTTGACTTTGCATTCTTCCTTTTCTTTTATTGCCCTTAGTTTCTAAATTTTGAAGAAGATTTTCGATTTCTTTAGCACTATTACTCTTTGTTTCATAAAAAATAACATCCCTACTCATAATAAATTTACCATTGGTCAAAAGATGATACCCTTTCTTCTCATCAGAATAGCCAATCATTGTGCATTTTAAACTTCTTGAGTCAAGCTTAGTTCGTTTTTCTTTCGGAACTAAGGCATAACATACTGATCCAAAAACTCTAAGATGTTTAACTTGAGGTTTGAAACCAAACCATGCTTCATAAGGTGTGATTCCGTCTAAATAAGTAGTTGGAGATTTGTTTCTTAAGTCTATATGTATTACTTCTGCCCAATATGTTGGACTTAACCTATTGAAAGTTAACATGGATCATACCGTTCCTAAAAAAATGCCATTCATTCTTTTGACTACTCCATTTTGCTGTGGAGTGTAAACATTAGTAAGATGTCCTCTTGTGCCATTTTCACTGCAATAAGTTTTGAATTCATTTGAAGTGAATTCTCCCCCATTATCTGTCCTGAGAGTACCTATCTTTTCTTTGACTTCATTTTCAACAAGTAGGCGAAAAATTTTAAACTTCTCAAATGCTTCTGACTTGTTCTTCAACAAGTAAACCCAAGTCATTCTACTGAAATCATCAATGAATAGTAAGAAATATTTTCAACCACCAAATGAAGTTTGTAGTGGTCCACAAACATCACTGTGAACTAGTTGTAGCCGCTTGTTTGCATGCCATGAACTTGTTGGAAAACTTTCTCGACTTTGTTTGCCATAAATGAAAGCTTCACATTTTTCATTTTCCCTTTTGAAAGTGGGAAGTCCTTTAACCATTCCTTGTTTGTGCAATTGAGAAAGACTCTCAAAATTTAAATGTCCATATCTTACATGCCATAGTCTTACAGGTGAAATGCTTATAGTTACTTCCCCTGCAAAATCAGAATGCCTTGGAATAATTTTCCCTTTCATCCGTAACCGTTTTCCATCTTCATAACCTATCATGACAGTTTTCAAGCTCTATTTGACTGAATTAATCTTGACTAAATCATCTTCCATAATCACCTGATGTCCTGCTTGCCGAATCGTGAATAAAGAGAGCAAATTTTTCTTAAAAGTTGGTACATACCATACATTGGAAATCATTTTTTCTCCAATGCCAGGGAGAAAAACTTTAATTGCTCCTTTTCCATAAGGAGTATGTTTTGTATCATCAGCAAGAAAAATGGAATTAAGTTGGCAATCTTGAAAATTCCAAAAAAAATCACGTCGACAAGTCATGTGCTGAGTTGCCCCTGAATCCAAGTTCCAGGCATCTTCATAATCACTTCTAAGATGGGATGAAAGTTGTGATGCTGGTGAGGAAGTAAAAACATATTATGAGTTATCATCATCTTGATCATTTGCAAATTACGTTGAATGCTGTTGAAACTTGGGAATTTTATTAAGAGAAGTTCAAAAATCTTCAGCATAATGGCCAACTTTGTTACATCTTCGACACACAATTTGACTTAAGTCTCTTCCTCTTCCTGAAGATTGTCCTTTGCCTCTACTTTGACTTCTATTTTGAGATTGTCCTCTACCTTGATTATTATTTCCTTGTCCTTGAAAATTACCTCTTCCTTGGTTGTTTCTTCTACCTTGAAAATTACTCCTTCCTGAACTGTTGCCTCTATTAAAGCTGTTTCCTCTACTTTAGCTTCAACCTCGAATTTGTACATTATGTGTTGCTTGTTTCTAATTGAAATTCCCTCTTCCTCTGCCTCGAGAACTGTCTGCTGATGATTTACTAGTGCTGGCCTCTGTGAAAAAAACATCTTCACCAACTTTCTTCTTCTTCCCAAAGGTTTTATCATGTTGGGTCAACATTTCACAGAGCTCATCAAACTTTAGTTTCTTTAGTTTCCCAGTTAATTTTAGAGTCTCCAAAAAATGCGTGTAGGAAGAAGGAAGTCCAACAATTACAATTGTGACCATAAAGATATCATCTATTGCTGGAAAACCAACATTAATGATTTCGTGCCTAATATTCTTAAGTCTTGAGATATATTCAAGAACATCACCTCCTTTAGTCAATTTTTGTTGCAACAATTTTAATTGTAGATCAAATTTCTTTGATTCAGGCTGAGTATCAAAGAGGTCTTTAAAAGTTTTCAAATCAGACCATGCATCTGTAGCATTTTCTATATGGATATACATTTCATCATTGATAGAAGATTTAATAAGAGCTAAGACTTTGGCATTCTTAACTTCCCATTTTGCTAGTGCAGCTGCATCTGTGGGTTTATTTGGCTTAATATCACCATCACATATACCCTGCCATAATTCATTATAAATGAGAGTGCTTTCGATGAGGCGATGCCATGTTGTATAGGATTTTGTACCTTCAAGTTCGTCAGAATCAGAGAACAAATTAATTAACTTGGACATTGTAGTGTTGAAGCTTCGCACCAAGAATCAGAACAAAAATGTCAAGATGAGCAACACAACATGCAACACACCACGCAAAAAACACGATCTATCGAGGCTTGGCCTTGACCTTCGTACAGTCGCTGAAGTAGGAGAAAAATGACTGAGCTTTGCACTTGGCTCTAGTCAATTTCTCAAAAATTACAAAGTAACTTTCAAAATTTGACTTTTACAACGATGCTCTTGCAAAACTTGGTAAAAAAAAAGCTACCCCCCACCCCCCCTCAAAGTAAAATTACTTTGAGTTACACTTATCCCTTCAAAAAATTACAATTGAAATTCCCTTATTACTCCAGAATACAATATTTCTTATTTCTCCACAAAATTCACAAAATTACAAAAAACAGGAAAAATTCTTATCACTCCATTAACATTAAAAAATTAAAAAATATTTCTTATTCCAAATCTCGTACTAAGAAATCCTTTTTGACCCCCATAAGGATCGAATTTCCAAAAGGAGTTTGAACGAAAATTTGAAACACTGCACCTTTGCCCATAATAGGTCCTTTTTCCTCGCTTTTCTCTGATGGGCATTTGTTGGGGATAAAAATTCCTCTCGCCCAGATTTCAATGACCTTGGGAGACCATCCTTGATGTTTTCATCGACTTCTATCAAGAGACAAGATAGAAAGCACATATAAGGTCTTATAAAAATGAGGGCTGCCAAATCAGTAGAAACCTTGGGAGGATCTGACTCTTTGTCTGTGTAGTGTTCAATATGCATTTGAAGCAGAAGGATTTGGTCCTCGTAACCCTCACATCCATGAATCTCGAGCATAAGCCTTAAACCATATGCATGGACAACGAAAAATCTAGAAGCAACATATTCCAACGACTGAAGAAAAAACCCACCACACGCAGAGGAGCCATGCAACCATTTACTAGTGCACGAAGAGATATCTATAGTTGTGGCAAGAAATATGGGCACAATGGGAACAAACCTCTGTTGGCAAATTTGATGCGATGCTCTCTGGATATCTAGATCCTAGTTTCGACTTGTCGCTCCTTCAATTATAAGCAAGGCTTTGTTCTCACTACGATATGAGACAGGTCAATCCTCCTGAGCCATAACTCAAAGCTCCCCACCGTTGACTGCATTGAGATAGCAGAGAGCTCAATCTCCATTGTGTGGCCCTTCCCCCAATGTGTAAACTAGACCCTGGCAAATGACAATGACATCTAGGTAAGAAATGCGAAGTGGGCAAACCTTGGAAACAAAAACGTAGAGCATTTTTCCTTTCATGGCTTTCCTCAGATGATCAATGTGAAGTTCTTATTGAGTTACCATATATATATATATATATACTTTTCTCATATAGCAGAAGATATAAAAATATATAATAGTTTTCATATATGGTTATATATATATATAGATATATAATGATTTTCATAAATTGTTATTGTAATTATTTTTTGTATCAAAAATATAAAATTCATATATATATATGACATTTGAATTGATAATTTAAGGCAAGTAGTACCTTAACTATTAGAAACCTAATTTTTTAGGATTGGGTGAATACTTTGTAAATATATAAACAAATGGAAATATGAATAGTTTGAATTTTTTAGACACCTAATTATTGATGATTGGTTGAATAACTTGTAAATATGTAAATAAATAGATATTTGTTAGACACCTAATTATTGAGTATTGGGCGAATAACTTGTAAATATGTAGATAAAAGGAAATATGAATAATTAGAATAGGAACCAACTTTGGAAGATGAAACCAAGGGCCACTCTTGTTTCTTATATAAGTTTAGGCTCATCAATGCAATGATAATAAAATCCAGGAGTCATTTCCTTAGCTTAACATGGTATTAGAGCGAAATTTAGGCACTTTGTCAACTCTTTGTAGCTTCGTTCTTTATAGGTTCCTATCATCCATATTTGTCAAGCCGTAGACATTCCCGTGCTATGAAAAACACCAAGTCATTTCATCTACCTTTGCTGTCACTAGCAGTCTACAAATGTTACTCAATCGTTAAGGTTTCCACTCCATGAACGTTACATTGTTGAAATCATGTGGTATCATGTGGCTCGTGTTAGTGTTCTCTAGTACCATTTTCTTTGTGTTTCCCTCCTTGTCAATTGTTGAGATTCCTCACACCAGTATGTGCCCTAATGTTCATGTCTTCTCAGTTTTGGAAATGCTCATGCGGTTAATCAAACCCCTAAGTGTGTATAGTGTATTCTACTAAGATTCATGTTATTCTTCATATCCCATCAGAAAATCAGATGGGGTATTTCCATTAGTCTCTAGGTATTTGGAGTTCAACTCACACCTACACACAATTGGACGTACTTCGATGTCATCGTTTGGACTCTAAGATACACATTTTATTATTGTTTCATTTAACATTTCTAGCACTTGGATACTTGGTGCCTCCACGCAGGAAAACAAGCATACCTTCAGCTCAATTGTTTTCATTGAACCCTCTTTTAGGATGCTGAGAACTACGTGGATTCCAATGAAGCTACTTGGCCACAATTTGAGATGATTCATCAAGTTACTAGAACATTCCATCCATCAATTAACGTTGATGATTCTTTTTCAAAGCTTGGTTCTGGTGGAGGTCAAGATGACACTTAATATAGTGATTAGCAAAGATATTTTTGTATTTCTCTAGGCTAACAACATGGCCTCACTCCACCTCTTTGCATGCCACCTATGAATACTTTTCGTACCTTGAATAAAGGTGTCTCAATTTATTTGCACATAGTTTTAACATTCAATTGGCACCTAAATCATTCTAAGATGGGCTATATGAATTTGGTGGTGTGTTTTCACGCTTTGGAGTCCACCTTTTGGGTAAATCTCGTATATTATTTTTATATCCTTGAGGTTACTATTAAGCTACTCATAAGACTAGAAGCTACTCTACTGATCTGTAGAAGAAAATTCATGACTGGGAACAGAAATCATTAACATGCATCAAGATTCAACGCACATACATAAAGATTTATCTAGGGGAAAATAACTTCTCAAAACCCCTTACTAACTGTATTTCATTAATCAAAGAATCTAGATGAATACATTATGTTTGCTTAAGCTTGAGCACAACCTGCACTTGTATCTTCTATCCTCTGCTTGACTGACTGAACTTGACCAATACTTAGCCAATTTTTCAAGCCTCCAAGCTCTTATTTCCTTGCGTTGTTCCTTGAGTAATTAGCCCCTATTTTTTTTAATGGAAATTCCTTAATTGGATTGCGCAATTCCTGTAAGCCCATCCTTTGACTACATGCACCACCTATACAACTTGAGCTAGTTTACAACTGATAGTACATTTCCCTTGAACTCCAATCTCAACTCAGTAAATCGAATTATTTGCATGAATAAATTATTTTGGGATGATTGGTTAGTTAATTGGATGATCATTGAGTGTGACTGAAGGTACACTACACAACTTGACCCTCCACTAGTTTCTCCAACAATTGGAACTGGTTTAACTAACAATAACTCAACTGAACTGAATTAGATTGCTACAAATTAGCAATCAATCATGTAGAACTGAAATCAAGTGTCTCCAACTTTAATTAACTGATTTAACTAAAATCCATGTCACCTCATTAACTACCTCCAAGTATTCTGCTGAAATTAAAATTCGAATTTTAATCTAGTTTGACCAAGGCAAAGTCAAAACTAGATTTGCTTGTTGCATTTTCAACACTCCCTCTCAGCAAGAAAGTGATTATCATATACCCCAATATTGCTTCTACGGAATTCAAATTTACCTCTTCAAAAGGCTTATGTCAAAATGTCTACATCTTGTTCCTCTATCATAATGTACCGCAACAACATGATCCACCTCTGCACACAATCTCGTCGATGGTGGTACCAGATATCTATGTGCTAGGATCGATCGTGAAAAAATGGATTCTCAAAGAGTTTGATACAACTCTCGTTGTCATAGTAAATCACAGCAGGATCCATAATCTAACCAAATAACCCAACAAAAATCTTTCTTATCCAAATAGCCTCACACGCTGCTTGACTAGAAACCATGTACTTTGGTTTTTCTGAGATGAGCACCATAGATATTTTCTTCCTGTTATACCAAGAAACTGACGCAGACCCAACACTCAAAATTCCGCTTGAAGTGCTCTTCCATTCTAATGGACTTCCCACCCAATCTGCATTTGTGAAGCCTTACAACTTCACTCCCTCTGTTTGTTTGTACCAAAACTCCAAACTGAGTGGTGTCTCCGAGTTTAGTAGCCCTTCAAAATAATTTGGTTGGTTGAACCATGGCTTGGATCAGCTGGTTGACTGCATAACACATGTCTAGCAGTGTGTTCACCAGATACATGAGTGAACCCACCAACTTCCTGTACACAGTAGCATCCACTTCCTCACTTGAAGTGGCATCCTATTTCCTCCAATTGGTCACTGGAGGAGTCTCCATGGGTTTTCACATATCCATGTGGAACTTTTGAAGTATCTCGTTGGCATACTTTCCCTAAGAGACAAACAATTACCCTTCTCCTTTCCATACTTCCAAACCGATGAAATAGTGCATCAAACCCATGTCCTTCATTTCGAAATCTCTTGCAAGGTCCTCCTTGTAATACCTGATAGATTGTTAATCACCAATCAAAATTAATTCATCAACATAAAGAACAATAACCAATAATTTACCTTCTACTAGAATGTGGTAAAGGTTTACATCTGCTTCAATTTTGGTGAAGCTCAACCCGGTGAGGTAGCTATCGATCCTAGTGTACTAAGCACAAGGTTCTTACTTCACCCAATACAACACTCATTTGAGTCTACACACATGTGAATCTTTGTCGAAGGTCTCAAAACCTCCAGGTTGTTCAATGTATACCTCCTCCTTAATAACTCCATCGAGGAATGTTGTCTTCACATCCATCTGGTGGATCTTCCACCCCATCTATGTAGCTAGAGCAAGAATTGATCTAATGGAAGAGTACCTTGCTATAGGAGAAAATGCCTCTTCATAACCAATCCCTTCTACTTGAGAGTACCCCTTGGCCAAAAATATGGCCTTGTGCTTCTGTCTGCTGTGTGCTTTATCTTGTAAATCAATCTTAAGCCTACCATTGATTTGTCTGCTAGTCTTAGGACCACTTCCCAAACACTATTTTTGACAATGGAATCATATTCCTCTACCATATCATCAACCCATACTAGTTTCTCTACTGCTTCCTCGAATTAGGTTGGTTATGTATCTACTAGATCAGTCATTAGAGCCATGTAGCGAGTGTACCAATTCAGTAACCTCCTCTACCTGCACTATGATGTGGGTGCCCCCACATTCTCTCTATCATCCTAAAATAATTTGTCATGTTCCCTAGTTTGTTTCCTTCCCTCCTTAGATGTCTATACTTGAGTGGCTATCTCCACTCTCTACTCCTTTTCTTATGGCTACTCCACATCTTCTTGAGATTCTTCCTTTGGATTTAAAAGCTCTTGATCTACATGCAACTAAAGCTCCCTCTCAAGAGAACACTCTATTACCTTCTCCTCATCAAACTTCACATCTCTACGAACAACTGCCATCCTGAGAGATGGTAGGTACATTCAATAATTGTGAGGTGTACAATGTACCCCACAAATATGCCCACCTCTGTTGTTGGCTCTAACCTTTTCCTTGCTTCCTTGGAAACATTACAGTAAACTGATGATCCAAATATCCTTAAGTGTGACATGTTTGGTTTCTTCCCTGAAAAATCTTATTCTCGTGTACTCATCCCAAGAATCTGGTGACGATTTATGTTCTGCAAATAAACTATTGTGTTGCATGCTTCATCCCATAAGTGTAGAGGTAGGCCCTAGTCATGCAACATCACTTATGCAACTCCCACTCTAATTTTGTTCTTCCTCTCAATCACTTTGTTCTGTTGTGGGTTGTGGGGTGTTGTTAACTCCCGTTTAATGCCTTCCTTTGCAAAAAAAAAAATTAAACTCATTTGACACATACTCACCACTATTATCTCTCCTGAGAGCCTCCACTTTCATGCCATTTTCTTTCTCAACAAGTGGTGTAAATTCAACAAACTTGGATAATGTTTGGTCTTTCTTTTGCATGAAGAAAATCCAGCGCTTATGTGAGAAAGGTCCACATACATCAGAGTGGATCCTTTCAAGGATTGCATGTGCCCTACTATCCTAATCATTGAAGGTGGCTTTTGTGTACTTCCCCAAAGTACTCCCTTTGTAAGTGTTATGTTGCTCTAGTGCTCCTTTGGGGAGGCCTGTGACGATCTGTTGCATGATATTCAAAGATCCATGATGCAAATTGGAAAGTCTTCTATGCCATAATTCGTCGACATATCAGCTCTTCACCTTCTCCGCCTTTGTGCTCAAAGCAACCCAGTCTTCCACATCTAACTTGTAGAGGTTCTTCACTCGAACCTTGATCTACTTCACTTGTCCCATGGAAATGTGTCTTAGGAATGCCTTTCCTTTGTTGAATATCACATCATAGCCATGGTCTTCCAACACTGCAATGAAAACCATATTCTTCTATATACCCGACACAAACATCACATCCTTGAGCCTGAGAGGGGAGCCCAACTCCCTCTGAAAGGTGATGGTGTCGATCCCGTTTGTGTTCTACCTTCCATCATCTCCCATCTTGATGTGCATTTGGAGATCCTTCTCCTCCAAATTATTGAAGAAATCTTTGTTCCCCATCATATGGAATGAGGTACCATTGTCGAGATACCACACACTTCACATTACTGTGCTTTCCATGCATG
The DNA here is from genome assembly GCA_000404065.3 of Pinus taeda. NCBI lineage: Eukaryota > Viridiplantae > Streptophyta > Pinopsida > Pinales > Pinaceae > Pinus > Pinus taeda. The sequence continues at coordinate 82,177 of APFE031022358.1, forward strand.
CAACGAGAGTAAAATCAAGCTTGAATTGTGAAGCTAGAACTTCACTTGCCGCTCCTCCTGAGGTCTTGTTGCTTGTCTTCTTGTGTGGACATTTCATGGCATTGTGCCTTAATTCATGACAATGAAAGCACTTGATTCTGGACAAGTCTTTCTTCTTGGCCCCCTAACTAGATTATTCTTTGGATTGAGATTTATTTCCTTTCCCTTTCTTTGCCTTTCCATCCAAGGCACAATTCTCCTCATCCTTGACCTTGGATGAAGTCCCATCTCTATTTCTCTGCCTAATTTCTTCTTACACTAGATCAAACCATAACCACTCCCATTGTGGTAGTTTTCTCTACCATTTACCAAATCTTAAACTATGCCAGATCTTGGGAAGCCCAAGAGGGCTAAAACTACTAGATCTTCTTCAAGGACAGTAGCACTAATGCTACCAAGTTCATCATGACACTGTGTAAACTTTCTCGAGTATTGCAGAATTGTATCATTATTTTGCATCTTGATGCTTTGAAGCTTGTCCTCGAGTGCCAACTTCCTATGGTCACTATTTTTCTCGAACAACTCTATCAATGATTTCCACATTGCGAACAAAATCTCTTTCTTGTGGAGATTCGAGGCAATATGATCCGTACTCCCTCCAATATGATTCTCCTCGCTTTGGCCACATCTTTCTTTCACTGAGAAAGATTCTGAGCATCAGATGATTGGGGTTTTGCTACATCTGTATTGATGTACTCTAGCATCCCATTGTCATTCAATACTGCCTCCATGTAGATCTTCCATGCCACAAAATTTGTGGTTCCTTCCAAAGAATACTCAAGCCTGCGTCCATTAAAAGTCATCTTCTCAGTCCTGGAGAAAACCTGCGACGCTGATCTTCAAATTCGAACCTCCTTCAATGACAAATTCAAAATCTCTTCTCTACTATGAATCTAGCTCTAATACCATGTAGAAATTAGTGTGTAGATTCTAAGCTTATGAAATTTACTAAATCATAAAACTAGAAGCTACTCTATTGATCTGCAAAAGCAAATTCACGACTGAGAACACAAGTCATTAACATGCATCGATATTCAACACACATACACAAATATTTATCTATGGCAAAGCAAATTCTCAAAATCTCTTACTAACTGTAATTCATTAATCAAATAATCTGGATGAATAAAATATGCTTTCTCAAGCTTGAGCACTACCTACACCTATATCTTCTACCCTCTGGTTGACTTACAAAACTTGACCAATACTTAGCCAAATTTTCAAGCCTCCAAGCTCCTATTTCCTTGTGTTGTTCCTTGAGGAATTAGCCCCTATTTTTTAGGGAAATTCCTCAATCATATTGCGCAATTCCTGTAGGCCCATCCTTTGACGGCATGCACCACTTGTACAACTTGAACTAGTTTACAACTGATAGTACACTACCATTAAACTCCAATATCAACTTGGTAACTCGAATTCTTTGCATGCATCAATTATTTTGGGCTTATTGATCAGTTAACTAGATGTTCACTAAGTGTGACTGGAGTTACATTGCACAACTTGAACCTCCACTAATTTCTCCAACAGTTGTAACTAGTTTAACTGAAAATAACTCAACTTAACTGGATTAGATTGCTACAAATTAGCAATCAGCAATGTAGAATTAAACTCAAGTGTATCCAACTCGAATTAAATGAGTTAACTGAGTGACAAAAGTCATGTCACCTCAGATAAATACCTCCAATTATTCTACTGAAATTGAATTTGAAATTTTAATCTACTTCGACCAAGGAAAAATCAAAACTAGATTTTCTTGCTGCATTTTCAACAAATCAAAAGCTTTGAAACTTTCAGAAATTTTTATGTATGGATTGGAAATGATGCACAATCACATATTGGATCCTTTAGTATTGATAATGGAAAAGAATATACTTTTAATGAATTTGAAAACTATATTTTCCAACATGGGATTCAACATCAAATTGTTGTTCCATATAATCCTCAACAAAATGTTGTGGTTGAAACAATGACTAGGACTATCTTAAATATGGTTTACTCAATGATGTTTTCCAAAAATATAAAGTTGATGTTTTTTTGTTGATGTATTTCTATGTGTAGTATATGTAAAAAAAAATGTTCATGAGCTCTGAGAAATAATACTCCATATGAAATGTGGTAGGTCACATTCCTTTGGTAAGGAATCTCATGATCTTTGGTTCCACCTACTATGCCTTGATTCCTAATGAACAAAGAAGAAAATATTGATGCAAGGAGTCATAAATGAATATTTTTGGAGTACTTAGATACCATCAAGGCATATCATCTTTATGATGAGGTAATAAGAAGTTTTTTTTGTCTAGAGGTGAACTTTCTTGAATCTTCCAAGAATGAAAGCACTATTGAGCATCTTGGATAGATTCAATCACGTAAAATATTATCATCATCAATTTGATAATGAGATTCAAATCTTGAAGGGGGGATCCTTGTATTGAATCAATCTATGGAATCTCCTTTTGAAGAATTTCCTCTCCCTATGAAGTTATTACCACTACTTGAGAGGATTGGAAGGTTGAATCTTGATGTAACCCCATCTTAATTGGTGGAGCAACTTGGACCATCTCATAAAGGTCCCCCAAAATGGTTCACCAAAACACTTGAAAGTGTTCATCCTAATGAGGTTGAAAAGGCAAGAACTAAAAGTTCCACCAAATGGAGACGATGTAGATAATTTTGATCTAGTTAATGATATGGATGTTTCATATGATTGTGAATTGCATCTATCTACTAACTTTGAACCAAATTCCTTTAAAGAAATCATTTCTCATGATGAATGGAAAGAAACAATGCAGATGGAGTATGAAACTCTCATAAACAAAAAATATGGAAGCTGGTGGACCCTCCATTTGAAACCAAACTAGTTGGGTACAAGTGGGTCTACAAGAACAATTGCAAATCAGATGGCTCACTTTACAAGCACAAATCAAGGCTTGTGGAAAAAGGATTTGCACATAAATAAGGTGTCAATTATGAAGATAACTTTGTCTCCATAGAAAGAAAATGTCTTCATATCTCATCTAGAAGGTTTTGTTTCTAAGGGATAAGAACAAAAATTATACAAACCCATCAAATCCTTATATGGCATAAAACAAGCATTAGGAGCCTAGTAGGAGAAATTCACTGAACATTTTTTGAAATTGAATTTCAAATGCTTTAATCTTGATGATGTAACTCAGTTTTTTGAGAAAATTGGAAAAATAATTCTCTATCTTGTGGTATATGTAGATAATATATTGATAACAGGGAACAATGAAAATTATATTTCATCCATAAAGAAAGAGTTGAAGAAAGGATTTGAGAATATATATTTGGGACACCTTCACTACTAATTGGGAATTAAAGTAACCCAACATCCAAGGTATATATTACTTTCTCAAAAGAAGCAAATTGGAGAATTTTTGAACAAGTTTGGCATGGATGAATGCTGCAATCCCTTGTATACTCCTGTTGGTATCAAATTATGACTGTCCATTCCACTCAAAATCCTCTTTTGACTATCATTTTTTACCATTTAACCTTCATATTCTAGCTATAATCCTTAGAAACTAAATGATATGATGTCATTATCATTATTTCTAGTTTGAAATTAATTTTTGAAATTATTATGTTAAAAATGACATTTTTTAGAAAATTACAAGAAGTTGTGACTTCTTGTAAATGCTCCATTGTTTGACATGTTGCACACTAGGTGAGTGAATTTGAAGATTGTGGGCATGAAGTAAAATGTACACGGATGGTGGATCACTTATCCACTTTTAGTTTTGAAGAAAACAAGTGTCCGGTCAACGCTAGTCAAACCCAGCCACTTCATTTCCAGATTTTGTGAAGAGAATAATTTCTATTTTGATAATTTTTGCATAGATGAAGGAACTGATTCAATTTCGACCTTCTTGGATGTAAGTAATAGAATTCTATTAGGATAATATGGAGAAGGAATAGCTTCTTTTGTTATAGGATTCATGATAAATAACCTATGGAAGAAGATTATGTTTTTAGAGCTAGATTGTGAACATATGAAAGTATAGTTTGTGCATTTTTTATTCCAGATTTAATACAAACTTCATCATTAAGTTTATGTCTCAGGATCCAGTAGTTACACTCTTCTGAATCATTTTATAGTGTGCTTGTGAAGTGTTGAAGGGCCCTCATCACTACGCTAGTACACTTTGTTTTCAAGTTTCCTTAGTAGTTGCATATTCGAAATCGAAAATTAGAAATCATTTTATGTGCATAAGTAAAGGTTATGTTACTAGAGTTATCGATTGAGAAGAGCTTGCATTCGTTGTGAAAAGAACCTTGTAAAAGGATTCAACCAATTTTGATCTTGAAATTGATATATATATGCTTATTGCCTTCCAATTTCCATATTTTCTTATTAGCTTTGACTTTGAAGATATTTCTGGTTTTATTTTCAAGTGATTTAGATTGTAGTTGTTAAATTCAATTTTCAGTTTGATAGGTGATTCTTGTCAAAAGATTCACCTGTTATTGGTTTGCAACATTACTCATCTTATTCACTGTTTGATTTAATTTGTTATTGAAATTATTTTGGATTGTTATGATTGGGAAAAGTTCTAATGAGCAATATTCTTGTAAGGGAATGCTAGGATTTTAACCAGTCAATAATACTCTGTTTTTGATACTTAGGCAATCAAAATTTCATAAAATTTGTTTTATCTAGATTGATGCTTGAGTAATTGAAAAGACACTGAAGGACCTCTTGTAAGAGAGCACTGCTAATTTCATTTACTAGGCTGTCATTAGAACCTTAGATCCTTTTGGATCTATATACTTTAGGTAAGCACCTCTAAGTGTACTTTCCTGGGTTGATAAAGGAATTAAGAGCTTAAATTACCTTAGTAAGTAAAGACCAAACATTTTGGCAATGTTTCCGAGGAGGTGCAACTAGAAAGATTAAAAAAAAACTTAAAATCAACAAAACAACAAAAACATAGATTTAAATTTAAATTTTAGTCATGTTTATTTATGTCTAGGTTTAGGGATGAGAAAGGAAGATTCACAAAACCCCCCAACCAACAACTAATCCACCATTAGGAGCAGAACCATTAGAAAAGATTGAGTACACAACACCAACAGGAAAAGTTTATGTGGAAAACCTTGAGGAAAAACAAAGATCAAACCAAAGGCTCACTCTCATTGAAAGACAAATCCTACTAGCTCATGAAGAAAAGAAAAGATATATACCTGAGACTTCAACAATAATAGAGAGTAGTAAAACAATCCAACAGCCTATCTATGAACAAATTTTCCCTTAATAACTAAAACAAGAAGAAGAGATAGAAACCTTAGACAAATCACAAATTACAATGGCTAAAAATGGAGGATCCAGAGGACCTACACCTGAACAACTAATAGAGTATGAGAGACAAATGGAAGAAAGGAGAAGAAGAAGGGAGAATGAAGAAAAACAAAAAAATGATACTCTGTTTGGAGGAAATCGAAATCCACCAGAAATAGAAGAATCCACATTTAAATTTCCAATTCAAGATAGAGGAGAGAAAATGGATGACGAAATTAAAATGAAAAACATACTACCATCTATATTATCAAACTTTTATGGTATGGCATCCGAAGACCCGGACTCATTTTTATTCGAATTTGACATAGTATGCCGAATCTAGGGATATACCGATGATGCACATAGACTTCGACTTTTTCCTACTACCTTAAAAGCAGTAGCACTTAGGTGGTTCATGGGATTAGGTTAACATTCAGTCACTAATTGGGATGACATCAGAAAATTATTTTTCAAAAAGTATCAACCTTACTGTCGATCAAAAGATTCTAAAGATGAGATCTTTAGAATGAATCAACAAGAAGACGAGACCTTAGAGGAATACTTGGAAAGATTCTCATATAATCTACAAAAAACAAAACATAGAACTATGTCTATTGATCTTATTCGAACAATCTTTCTTAAAGGCATCTGGGATGAGTATCTAGATGACCTCAATCTCATGGGTAAAGGGGACATTTCTAATTTATATTTTGAGGAGATTACTAAATTGTGTCAAAAGTACTCTAGGAGTAGGGCAAGAAATGGGAAAAGAGCCATGACATCAAAGATCACAAAATATGCTACATGAAATATTACTAGAGTGGAACTAGGCAATCTATTTGAAGATTTAAAAACAGACCTTCTAAGTACTTTTGGAAACCAAATAGATACTTTGAAATCAAAGAAAAGACAAGATGAACAAGAGCAAAAATTATCTATATTCTGTCCCAAGTGCAGATGAAAACATGTTTGAAAGAATGTCCTTTAGATAATGTGTAGATTTGTGGGTTTTGTACAGAGAATCATGACACTAAGGATTGCACAAAGATGAAAATTTTGCAGAATTACAATTTGGAAGCCAATGCAGAAATGGAGAACATGTATTTCATGGGAGCTAGAAGGCCATGGCAACCAAGACCTCTAGGTATGTATCAAAATCTGAATTCAGCAAATTATAACATGCCTGTTCAAAATTCTTGGAATGTTCCTATGCCTTGGAAAAATTGGTTTAATCAATAGTAGCAAACATACCCACAACAAGGATGGAAAGGATATTCTTTTCCTCAACAATTTACTCAACAACAACCTCAACAATATCAACAATCATTTGCTCAACCATATCCCCATCAATAGCAGTCACAATACTCAGCCATATCCACAACAATACCCTCAGCAACTAGTAGCTTATCAACAACATAATCGTCAACAAACATTACCTACTCCTCCACAAATAAATCCACCTCAGCTACAACTACCATCCAACCAACCTCCTAGACCCACACAGCGACCAGCTCAACCCATAGCTAACCCAAACAACCGAATAGATAGACCAACTTACAACGTAGATGAGGGACCAATGTACCCAACTCTGCCACTGCAAAACATTGAACTAAGGTCAGGAAAAACTCTCCATAAAGAACCTCCACCCGATCAAACACAGTCACAAAAAGAGAATCAAAATGATGAATAAGAAACCCAACCACGTAGCAAACAAACTGACCCAACACAAAACAATCTAGAATAGGGTCATCAAATCAAAACACTACAACCACCCCCATTTCCGGAATGATTAATTCAACCAAAATTACCCACACCATTGTCACAATTTTATGTTCTTGATGAATTGAGAAATGTGTATGTCAAAATGCCATTACTCTACGTAATCAAGGATATTCTGATTTACACCAAAGCCATTAAAGAGCTCTGTCTCAAAAAGACTGAAAAGAAAAGATTTGATCCACAAATAATACATGTCATTGACAATTTAGCTGGCTTGATGTCAAATGTCATTTCCATGGAAAAATATGTTGACCCAGGCATACCTAGAGTAACAACAATTATCAACAAAATTTCAATTCCAAACACTTTGATTGATTTAGGAGTTGCAATAAATGTCATGACATTGGACACAATGAAAACTTTACAACTGACAAATTTACAGTCAACCCCAATTGTTTTGGAATTAGCGGATCACTCTAAAGTCATTCGTGAGGGCGTACTAGAAGATATAATTGTTTCACTAGACTCTTGGGAGTATCCAATTGATTTCTTAGTACTCCAACCAAAATCAAATTTAGGAGGACATCCACTCATACTTGGTAGACCATGGTTGGCAACTGTTGATGCATTCATTAGATGTAGATCTGGTAACATGATCATTTCTAGAGGCACAGAGAGAAAACAAATTACCTTGTACCCATTAGCAGAAGCCCCAATAGTAACACAAAACTTATGGTTTGATGAAAAGTACAATGATTAGGAAGAAATATACTCTGTTCTAAGCATCAATCAAATGTATGATATTGAGGAGAACAACAATGAAGATTTAGTGGAAATGTTTATCTCCCAACCTGATGTTTCAGAAGAATTAAGAAATGAACAATACATTACTGCAGATTACATGTTGGCACAAAGCTTTTAGGAAACTTGCATTATGTACTCTCTGAAAGCAACATTTGATGAAATCTTTCCAATCAAATCCATTACAAACACACAAAGCAAGATAATAGAAATCAGCCCGGGAAAAACATTGAATATTGGGGCCTTTCTAGAAACATATCAGGAAAAGAAATTTCTTGACTTGCTCACCAAATACCAAAAGGCATTTGCTTGGGACTACACTGACATGCAGGGAATTCACTCAGAAACTTGCACTCACCATATCTATACAGACACTAGTATTCAACTAGTGAGGCAACCACAGAGATGGATGAACCCCATGCTCAAAGAGTTTGTAAGAGATGAATTGCAAAAGTTACTAAAAGTAAAGTTCATTTACCCCATTTCTAACAGCCAATGGGTATCTCCATTAGTAATAGTTCCCAAGAAAAATGGTAAATGGTGAGTTTGTGTTGACTATAGAGAACTGAATAAGGCTACCCTTAAAGACTACTTTCCACTACCATTTATTGACCTAGTTTTGGATATATTAGTTGAAAAAATGTCATTTTCCTTTCTTGATGGTTTTAGTGGCTATAATTAGATTAGCATAGCCTTAGGAGACCAAGATAAAACAACATTTACCTGTCCCTGGGGCATGTATGCGTAGAATGTACTACCATTTGGCTTGTGCAATGCTCCAACAACATTTCAAAGAGCAGTATTAGCAATTTTTGCTAATCTGGTCCTCGAATGTGTTGAGGTATATATGGATGATTTTTCAATATATGGTGATTCCTTTGACAATTCATTGCAAAATCTCGAGAAAGTTTTACAATGATGTATAGAAACCAACTTGTCTTTGAGCAATGAAAATTGTTATATAATGATGAATGAGGGAATAGTCTTAGGACATCATATTTCTCCTGATGGAATCAAGGTAGACTGAAGCAAAATACACATTATTGTCGAATTACCCATTCCAACAAATAAAAAAGATATAAGAAGTTTTCTTGGTTATGCAAGTTATTATAGGAGATTTATTGAAAACTTTAGCAGGATAGCATTGCCTTTGTATAAACTTCTTGTAAAATATGTAACATTCAACTGGAATGAGGCTTGTCAAAGAGCTTTCGAGAAACTCAAAGAAAAACTAAATACTACTCCAGTTTTAAGGGGACCCAATTGGGCTTTACCTTTTCATATTTCAACTGATGCATCAGACACAACAGTGGGGGCTTCATTAGGGCAAAAAGAAGATGCTTTAACTTATGCCATTTACTTTATCAGTAAAAATTTGACTCTTGCTGAACTCAACTATACAATAATAGAAAAGGAAATGCCTGCAATTATACATGCGGTAAACAAATTTCGTCATTATATAATTGGATATGAAGTCCTCGTTCACACGAACTACTCCGCCATTAGATACTTGATGAAAAAACCTATTACTAATGGCAAGATCACAAGATGGTTACTCTTACCGTAGGAATTTAATCTCACCATACTAGACAGACCAGGGAAAGAGAACTAGGTAGTAGATTACTTTTCTAGACTACAAAATTCAGGTGAAGTTGTCTAAGTTGAAGATTCATTTCCTGATGAACAATTGTTGCAAGTGTTAACTCCATGGTATGCTGATTTAGCTAACTACTTGTCCACAATGAACGTACCACCATCTTTCAATTCAAAGGAGAAGAAAAGGTTGATCAAACAAAGTGCAAGATATTCATGGGTTAATGGCGATTTGTTTTACATTTGTTATGATATGATCATTAGAAGATGCATTAAAGAGGATGAAATAATTGATATACTAACTTCATGCCATGATCAACCTTGTGGTGGCAATTTTGCAGCAAAGAGGACAACATACAAAATTCTTGGCCTTGGCTACTATTGGCCATTAATTTTCAAAGATTCAAAGAAGTATGTAAGAAGTTGTGGCAGCTTCCAATGCATGGGCAAACCAACCACTTCCGATGAGATTCCATTATAGCCACAAGTGCATCTAGAACCATTTGAAAAATGGGCTCTATACTTTGTTGGACCCATCAATCCACCATCCAAAGGTAAGACGTACATTCTTGTATGTACCGATTATATGACTAAATGGGATGAAGTAAAGGCACTTGCAAGAGCAACTGAACAGACGCTAGTTAATTTCCTTTTTGAGGAAATATTTGTTAGATATGGAGTACCTAGAGAGATAGTAACTGACCAAGGGACTCAATTCACATCAAGACTAGTTCAAGAAATTACAGAGAAGTATAAAATCAAGAATAGACGGAGCACACCCTACCATCCATAGGCCAATGGCCAAGTGGAATCTACAAACAAAACAATATAAGGGATCATGACAAAAACAGTGGCAACAAATAGAAAAGATTGGGCAGACAAGCTCAATGAAGCACTCTGGGCATATAGAATTTCTTGGAAAAACACAACAGGGTTTACACCCTATCAGCTAGCGTATGGCAAAGAGGTCATGTTTCCAATAGAATTTCAAATACATACAGATAAATTGGCTACAGACTTAGGAATATACCTCTCTGAAGCCCAACAAGAAGGACTCATGCAATTGAACTAGCTAGACAAGATGAGACAAGAGGCAGTACAAAGGACAATAATGACACAACAACAAAGGAGACAGTGGCATGAAAAGTTAATTAAGAAGGAAGAATTTCAAGTTGGGGACTGGGCATTACTCTTTGACTCAAAATTCAAGGCTTATAAAGCTAAATTTACAACCCACTGGATGGGCCCTTATGAAATCATTGAAGTCTTTGAGAATGGATCAGTCAAATTAACTTCAATTGACCAAGAAGGACAAACATATCTGGTCAATGGACACAGGCTAAAGATCTACCATAAGTCTGTCAGCAAAGAAGACTTCATGAGGACAATATCACAACAAAACGAGGTACATATAGTACAATAGTCAGTTGTAATATCCAAGCCTTAAATAGTTTCTATTTTCTACAATAAAATTGAAAAAAAAAACTAAAAAAAATAAAATAATGTTTAGATATGAAAACCAGAGATGACATAATCTAAACAATAATTCTTATGAGAAAAGCAAGAAATTGGCTTGTAAGAATTCCTTTTCAGCTTAGTGTAAATAATAAAATAAAAAGAATTCTGAAAGAAATATGACTTGAGGACAAGTCAAATCATTAGTTGGGGAGTGGAAAGTCTGAACTTGTTCATTCTTTTCTGTCTCCCTAAGTTCATCTCCAGCAGAGAAAGAGATTTGCCTTTACATTTTCTAATGGATTCTTAAGAAATGATTGTTTTTCAGTATTTTCCAAAAGGATTTTTTTGTAAACTCAGAACATATCTCAGAGAGGGACCTGTTATATAGAATTTCTTAGAAAGGGACTTGTTATATACAAATTCTATTCTCAGAAAGGGACTTGTTATCATTCTCATGCAAGGGACTTGTTCTAGGCACATTCTCAGAATGGGATCAACAAAGAAGAAGACCACATCCAAGAAGAAGAAGATTGCAAAGAAGAAGACTGGACTGCACCTAAGAAGAAAGAGACTACATTTAAAAGAGAAATGGACACCATCACATTCTGCCTGAACATATCAAGCAACAAAAGCCAGCTCCCAAACAAAGAGATATCAGAGGGCTGTAAGAATTTTCATTTTAATATTTTTAATTTCTTTTATTAATTTCAATTTTTAGATGGTGGTTTATGATAATTATTGATTTCAGTTTCTAAATACCTAGCTTATCCTATATTGTTCATTCTTATATCCTGTAGGAGTTAGTCCTATTCTTCTAACTATATCCTATAACTATAACCTATTTCTTATTTCTGAACATTAGTCCTATCTTCTACCTTGTATATATTCCTGAAGGTCTAATCCTTAAAGCTTACCTTTTGATCCTGTACATACATTTCTAATCAACCTATAGTCATAAGTACCAACAAACCTACCAAAACTAAGCATGCATAATTAAGAACCAAACTTTGAAGATAGGGATCAGGTCACAAATACAAAGGATTTATCAATTTGTAAGCCATAGAACAAGTCACAGATATGAAGGATTTATAAATTTGTATGGTTTTCAACCTATAATTTTTTTTAAATCTAGAAAATAAAACATAATTGATAGAAAAAGGGTATGTGATCATAAGAAAAGATTAACGGCTAGCTCAGCAAAATCATCATGACCCGATACTCTTATGACCTGAAGGCATCATAATGGTCTGTATACCCAATTTTATCATTCAAAGACCGTTGCCAGGACTCCAAAGGCCATCATTAAAAATTCCTTGTGTAAGGAATTGAAGGGATTATCAGTGAAGCGTATGTTGCGTGAAGAGATTGAGGGTTTATTACATGAACAAGTAATGAATGAAGGAAGTAAGCACTGTATTCATCATGAAGTATAGGTAGAAGTTTTGACCTATAGAAAACACTGTGAATTAGAGTTGTTGCCATTTTGAAGGTTATAAACCAATCCTCTCTGAGTTACATAAGGGTATAGCGTTACGAGTATGTTAACAATAACAATGTCAACATACGAGTAAAAGGGCCACGACACAGGGGAGACCCACCAGAATCGGTTGAAGGGAATTTCCATTTTATTGGAAGCATCCTCCATTAAACAAGAGATACGCATAATACTCAGGCCCAGGTAGTTTTCTTACCGTAACTCTGGTGAAATTTGTTTTTACAGCACAAGGGAAATACAATAATTTGCTACAAACTATAGTAGAATTATTTTTACAATTGTAAACTCTTCTTACACCCAGGGTAATAGGAGATAAAAAACTTCCCTCATGGCAAACTGAGCAGGGCCACAACAATTTGACCCTTCCAAATATCATAAGGATTGCATAGACATTTTTAGGGAAAAACAATGGCTGCCATTCTTAGAAAAATACAGTGGACACAATGAGAAAACAACAAGGGAGTTTGCCTCTTCATTTACTGGTGAGAGAGCCATTGTAGGAAACGTCTTTTAGGGTCTCAGAAGACACGATTGCTCAAGCAATAGGTATAAGCCCAGAAGGAGAAAAGTATTTTAAAACCAAGCAGTTCAAAGAGAAAACACAGACACATTTCATATCTAGGACAAGGGTATCATCAGTTGACTGGAAATCAGGGATACCAAGGAGCTAGCTCATTCATCCATGGGATGAAATCATTTATGTCATTCAGAAATTTATAACCTGTGAGGGAAGATACAACATTTTATTTCTTTATCATATCAGATTTTTAATGCATCTAAGAGGGGACTGCATTATAAGTTGCCTTATTTTCTTTTACAAAGTTTGACTAAAATGTCTAAGACCATACAAAAACAAAGGAAAAACAAGGATAAGAGTCTACACCATTTTGGTTTGATAAAAATATTGATTGAATTTGAACTACAAAAGATAAATGTGACCTGGAATAAGTTCTTGGTCGCTAATGAGTTTATAACAGATGAGGAGCAAGCAAAGCAACAAAATTCACAAGAAGAGCAACATAATTCAAAGGAAGGACAACAACATGCAAAGCTAGTGATTGATGTAGATGCTATAGAGGAAGACTTTTCAGAGTATAGACTAAGTAACTTTGTTCCATCTAGCAGCAGTATTAGAACAAGGAAGATGGTAAGGGAGGAGGCTGAAAGGGCTGAACAGGATAAAATTTTCTCCAATTACACAAGAAAGTCTAGAAAGAATAAGTTAGGTCAAAAAGGGAAAGCGGTGGAGGAGGATGATGTTCTACAATAGGCACAATATGACTACATACAGGGATTGGAAAGTAAAGACAAGGAAAAGGAGCAACAAGAACAGAAGATATCAGGTAAAAATAAAAGAAAATTGGAAAGGAAAGTTGAGAAGTTACTATAACAGCTTATGGAATCAGAGGTTTTGGAAAGAGTAGTGAAAAGAGAAAATGAGACACTCAAAATACAAAGCAAGAAGTTTCAAGTTGAGAATAAAAAATTGAAAAAGAAGGTTAAAAAACTCACAGCCTGGTGAGCGCTAGTATTGCAGCAAGAATGCTGCAACTCCTGGGCTGCCATCTTTACTTTTATCAACCCAGTAGTTCGTAACAAACTTGGAAGCAGATCTTTATACCATATTTATCTCTCGCTTTTCTCTTCTCTTTATATCAGTCCTAATGATGAGTCTTGGTTTAGGCTCGAAACGTCGACAAATAAAAATGATAAACACTGTGGAATATTCGAATTCAGTCTCTCAAAAACCACTCCACAGAAATATACAAACTAAACTTGGAAGCGTCGGTGTTGTATGCACAAGTACTAATTCTTACTGCAGGTTGTCACTTGGTCAGCCGACACAAGATCACTAGGAGCTCAATTCAACTTCTATGGATTCTAGAAGAAGCTCTATGTGTGATGAAATAAAGAAAGATTACTCTACAAATGCTATTCTAATTGTAGAAAGGAAAAAGACTGGAATGTAAAGCAAGACCTAGTAAACCCTAATTAACAAGCTAATTCTACTTTTGCCAAAAACACTATGAAATCCATGAAAGCAATGCCATTACCTACTCAAGGAAGTAAACAATATCTAACCATTCTATTTTTGGAAGTAAATAAGAAAAAAACATATTTTGGGATTTTTATGTGAATTTCACATGCATCTAATATTGTGTATGAGTGTGGCAGCGAACAGGTGGCATTGGAGCGTGGTTTTGGAGCTTGGGAGGATGTAGGATGGTGTGGATGGGTCCTAGGAGGTCTTAGGTAGCCTTCTAGAGGCTTTTCCCATACTCAGCCTTCAAAATAAAGCCTACAAGAAAAACTACAAGAGGACATAGGAAATGTACAGGAGGAAAACAGGGAAACTACAGGAGGCTTATAGGAGGAGGCCGAGAGAAATTTCCGCTATTTTGAGGGTGTGAGAGTGGGTCCAAAAGGTGGATGAAGGTTGCAAGGAGGTGTTAGAGCATATATGGTCTACCATGAACCACCAGGAGAGAGAAAGATTATTGGGTTTGCTCAAGGAGAGAGGAAGAAGTTCTATGAAAAAAGTAGGAAACTAAGGCAGAATTGAGGAGAGGTTTGGGAGACCTATAGGGCAGGGATCAAATGGAGAGTGTGATTTTTGACAAGCTAGCATACTACTGGAAGAGATTTGCTGCATAAAAACTGACAATAATCCAAGAAGATCAAGCAAGAAATGAAATGAGCGCATCTAGAAAAAGAGAGTTTTGCATTGAAATGATCTAAACTATGATCTATGAAAGGAAATGCTGAGAAATGCTGCAAGCAAGGAAAGCATGAAAGAGGAATATTCCAAATCAGGAAATGAACACGATGAAGGAGATCTGAAGCAAAGAAAAACTAGACTATTAACCTACTAAAGAGCCGCAAACACTAGAAGTCCTATGAATGAGGAAAATCTGTGTTTTTGGGGTAGCAAGAGAGTCTTTGCCTCAAATCATGGTCCTAGAGGGAGGAAGAGAGGTCAAGGCACTATTTCTAGCCTTTTGAATCTTTTCTAATCGCTGCTTAACCCTCTATAGAAAGCACAAATGGAAGAAAACTACTAAATCATCAAAAGCAACCTATTCTTAACCATAAAAGACATATGTCTAATAGAAAACTAATCTACAACTGAAGTAAAGCATATAAATACAATTGAAGAGATGTTTGGCTGCTTGGATTGGGCCCTAACCCAAGAGATTCATCCCTCTGAGGTAACTCAGTGCTAGCTCAAAAAGGATTCCATCTTTATTATAAAAAAATTAACAAGATTACATGAAACTGTCACACAAAAATAAGCTCGAAATTTGAGCAGAGTTTACATAAGAAAAAATCCGACCCTAGTGAGGCCCTAGGCCTCTCTACTTATACATTTGAAACAATAAGCTAAGAGAATGGTTGATTTGACTAGGTTAGGAGGTAAAATGAGCCCATCTAATTACCCATTTATGAGGCTCATCATCACCCCCTACTGAATGTGTTGCTCATCCTCTGAGCAACTCAGTCAATCTTCTCATATTTTATGGCCCTGGTGGCTTCCTTAGCATCCCAGGCTTCTGATGTGGTCTGATCATGTTGGTCATAAAACCTTGTTGTTTTGTTTATGTCCTTCCACTGCTCCTCCTCTTCTTCTTCACTTCTTCCTTCCAACATGCCTAAGAGGAGTGGGGGACTCAATTTGAGGCCAATCCAGTTGACCTTCAGCCTTTGCATGGAGCGCTTGTACATTGGCACTCTTTTCAATGCCTCCTTTAGCTTCATGGGGGAATGTTATAAACATTTTTGGGCACTTCAACCCCAATCATAAATTTCCATAAACTGAGGGCTCCTAAGTCCCTAAAAGTGTTGCTTCACTACCTAAAGGAACAACGTCAACTGATTACATCATCTCCCAGAAGTTCTCCACTGAAAACTGCTCATAAATGGTCAAAACTAGACCATACTGAAAGCTCAATGTAGGGGGTGGGATGCATATCACCTTCCCAGTGTACAAGGTGCGATGCATATTGATTTGATCCTCTGTAGGGTGCGATGGTCTGGAATGGACAAATGGCAGGGACAAAAATGTGAGGTGGAAGATCATGGAATCTTCCAGAAGCTTCCCCTCTAACACTTGCCACTCCATTTTCAACCAGGGATGAGTAAGAGATCACCATTCTCTAAGTGGAAGCAGGAACTATCAGAGAGAAGACACTAATCAAGATCCCAGAAGATGACTCACCTCTCTGTAATCATCTATATATGGATCCCTCATCACAGAGATCCAGAGGCGGGAATTGTATCTTATAGAGAAGTGTTGTTGGTTTTCTGGTGTACATTCACAGTGTTGGGTGATCTTTCTTTGCTTGAGGTGAAGAAGGGCTTCTTAACTAGAGGATGATGCTGGGTCAGAGCACATGGTTGTAATCTTCTTGCTACTTTTCATCTGAAAAAAGCTATTCTTGTTTCCTTCCATATTCTTGTGTACTTGTTTATATATGCTTGTATATGGTTAATGCACATCTGATCCTGCATTATTTATGAATTTAGATCCTTGTTTCTTGCATAGTAGTATGTTGTTGTGATTCCACAGGTCCTTTTGAAGCTGGGCAGACAAAGAAGAAGCGGCAAAACTCTATCAAGAAGGAGAGGAAATCGAGCGCAAGACTCAGGTTGGCCCTCTTGGTTCTCCTCTCATCTATTTTCATAAAAGGAATCAATAGTAGACTTTGATTGTTTGTTTCTAAGATAGCCACCCATCTTAGTGGGAATAGCAGCATCCGAGTGGACACTATTCCCGGATAACAAAATGGTGACTCCGCTGGGGAGCGACTAGATTACTTGTTAGCCTATCTATCCTTGTTTCTTTTTAAACCTACAGATGGAGCATGAAGTCAAGCCAGCTAGCCTTCGAACTGCATTTGTCATACAAATGCAAAGTAGATCAATGCTGCTTCAGTCTATCTCCGTGTTTTGTTTATAAATTAAACAATAGATCTGCAAGAAATCTAATTGCCCTAAGTGGTGGCTCTAGTAACCTCTTAGATCACCCCTGTGTTTTACATACATTGATCCTTACTTATTCAGTCTAAACACCTGAACTAGATTTCAAACTGTGAGTGAAATCCCGTTCAAAGTCTTGCACTGCTACCACCGCACCCTGCCTTCAAGGCAGTCTTTATGCATCGCACTTCCTGAGTGCAGTAGGTGCGTTGCATACTGAGTTCACTGTGTAACAGATGCGATGGTCAGGGAGGGTTAACTTTACCCTCCGACTGTGGATTTTTCTCACTGTTTTTAGTATTATTCAAGAGTTTTGTTTTCTAGTAGTCAGTGTACTTCTGTGAAAACACCCTTCTCTTGCATTATTCCGCCTCCTTAGTGCAAAGAACTATAAATGTTTTTATGTATTGTGCGTCGTTTTTAGTTCTCTTTTGCAAAAAGTAACATAGTCGAACTGTCGTCTCTAGATCTGAAAGTGTTGTAGTTGTCGTTTTCAGTTTTAGGAAGCAATCCCATTGTTATGGATAGTCGATTATATAGTTACTATTGCATAAGTTTTGAATTTGTAGTTTTAAAGTGTCAAAAAGCAATTTTCATTTCAAAATCACAAAGTTTCTCTCATGTTTTCACTTCGTTTTGAAAAAAGAATTTTGTTGAGTACTATCGCTTTAAAAGTAATTCAGTTTTGCACATAGATTTCTTAACGTCATTCACACATTAAGAAGGCTGAAAACAAATACATGCATGTGCATTTGCATTTTGAATGCTTCGCTTGATTTAGGACTATGCATATTAGCGTGTGCTCTGTGCTCTGTGAAGAAAAGATGCTTGACTTTCTTCCCTTTAGTAGCTAGGATTTTCATTGCTGAAAGAAGATTAAACATTTGTTTATCATCTTAGACTGCATTTAGGAATTGTACATACATCACGTGGTGAACCTGAAAGGCAAACTGTTAAGAAATATCAACTTAAAATAAATCCAATGAATCTAACAACGCTTTGGAACTTAACGCACAACATCTAGAGGTCTAGGCTAGAGACGTATGCCGGCGTCGTAAAGCCTGGTAATTGTTGCTTTCAGTGCTGGTTGGGTGATTCCTCTACTTTGAGACGACAAGTGCCAGTACAGACTTGTGCTCCCATGTACCGTCGCATATATATATTGGGAGACCACAATAGGCTGCATCCTTTATCTTTAGGAAGCCGTGTCTTCCACCTTATCGATCGTAATGCACCAAAAACAACATTCGGGAAGATTGACTGCCGTACCTTCGAAAGTATTCTGCAGTTTTGCAATTGGTTTGGTAATCCTCTCTGCCTAGATCTCCGGAGAAGTCCATTTTTCTCCTTTTCAGACTCCTTAAACGAAAAGGTCCTCTGAGCACTTGTCACTTCAAGCTCAGTAAAAATCGAAGGCGAGTAGAGTCATATTTTTTTTTTCTCGACTCTTTAAAATTGAAAAAACAAGTTGTGTCCAAGCGTCTAAAAATTTATTTTAATCGGAATAGCGTCACAAATTCCCCCGTTAATCTTCAGGTTGAGAAAATGGAGTCTACCAACCAAGGATTTCCCCGTGAAGGAAATCCTAGTCCCTTCCTATCTTGGGGAGATGTTGGTCCACCCCATATGGCCACTTTGTCACCTTCAGGATTGACAATTGGTTTGTCGGTCTAGCTCTTCTCTACCTTTGTCGTTCAGAATCCCGTAATTCCTGAACAGTCTAATCAGCAACTAGACAACACTAGAGTTGTCTCCCAACCTTCTACTTCATCTGATTCTCCCTCTCCTCCTTCCTCTTCGCTTGAAAAAGCTGATAAAGCTAAAAGTCAAGTGGCTGAGAGGAAAAAAAAGGAAAAGAAGAAAAAGGAACCAAAATCAAAAGGGAGCAACCAAGTATCATCTAGCAAAAATCCACACACCGCACAGTCAAAACCTAAATCTCCTTGTATCATTTGCAATGGAGACCACTATCACCGAGATTTTCCCTGCATCCCTCGGATCTTAAGGGACTGGTCTCCTCATTTGCACAATCCGGTAGCATCAACCTCTGGCGATCACGTTGAATGCTCACCATCAACCAGTGAAAGTGAATCACATGGACAAAGAAGGAATCCTAAACTTCCTTGTAAGTTGTGTGAAGGTGATCACGCCATCCACCGTTGTCCCTTCCTTGAAGAGGCTAAAAGAGTTTTGGATAATCGTCCAGTTTCATCGCTACGACTTCCTCCTGGATATCAAAAACTCTTGCCGAGCCCTCCACCAGTTGAAATTCTGGCTGGCCCATCCTTGTGGTCAGCCGAAGCACCTATCATTTTAAGCACCTATCATTGAAAATGAACCCTTTAAATCCATACCAGATGAAAGTCAAAGGGTTGATACGGTAGTTGACCCGGTCTTGCCTTCAGAGTGTTCATCTTCGAATGGTACCGTCATTGAAGAGAAAGAGAACGACACAGTTCAAATGCTTTTCATCAACACCGACTCCGATGAGCTTGGGGGCAGTCCTCCCGTTCCTTTACTGTAGGAAGGAAGTTCATCAAAGTCATATCCGGCCATCTATTCGATCCCACCACCAAGCAACCTAGTTGTTTCCTTCGACTGGAATCTACTAGGTAGACCCCGTTTACCAGCCAGTGTACCATTCAGAATCATTGTACAAGCTTACAGAATGGTCATGGTTGGTACCATCATTGATGAAAGGGCTTCTGTGAGTATCTTTTCCTCAACTGCTTGGACAGCGCTTGGTTCGCCATCGCTTTTGCCTGAAATGAGAAATATAATAGGCTTCGACAAGGGAACTAGTTGACCTTTAGGGATCCTTCTAAATGTGCCCATTACTTTGAGAAGGAAAACTGTTCACATGAACGTTATGGTAGTTCAAGGACCTTTAGATTATAATCTACTCCTTGGACATGACTATATTTGATGGGAAGCATCTTCTCCTCACTCTTTAGAAGTAATTGTGTTTTTCCGCACAAAGGCAAAATGTCAAGCTCATGGACCAAATGTCATTCCCCGGATCACACATCGCAAATAGTCAAATGCCATCCCTAAATGGTCTTTTCATGCAAGAAATGTCTCATCGATCTCCAGTCCGTCCACCTGATGAGCGCGAGTGATTAAGGAAGATGTGACTGAAACCCAGGGGGCATGCACCCTGGTCTGTTTCGGCAGGGAAACCTTGGGTATAGAGTGGATTTCCACGAGGGATATATCACTATTCTGACACCCGTCCTCACAGGAATGGGATTGGACTGGAATAAGATACCTTCGTTAAGGTTATGTTGAGTGGCATGCGGTCGCACCACTCCCCTTTGTCTGTTTCGATAGACATAAGAAAGCATTTTATCTGCTACGCGGATGAAACTTTCTTGGTAACCTGGAAATTTTTCACTATACCTAGGAGCATGCAAACCTTTCTGCATGCAAGTGAAGAGCGGCTATTTATTTTTTAAATTTTTAGGACCTCTAACCCTTTAAACCGTTAAGGCTAGTCGTTTCCTAACTTGCATAAAGAAAGGATTCAGAGCAAAGCTTCAAAAGGTGCAAGCTCCATAAAAAATGGCATCTTGAATGAGACATTTCTTATCATACGACTGGCGAGCAATGTTGTCACAGATTTCAAGCTCGTTAAAAAATAAACATAAGTTATGAGCAAGTGTTTCCCCCAGCATTTAAGCTCATTAAAAAATGAACTGGTAAATAACCATTGTGAATGCCTTATTGCCAGCTTTTGAACCTTGGTCGTGTTCCCGCCATCACCTCCACTTTGTTTTTAACCGATCATTCACCCCCATATGATTGTTTACCCCTTCGAGGAACATTTGCGAAGAGTGATTCTACTAGCCATCCTTGTAACACTGCCGTGATTTGAAAATTCTAAATCTTACCTGGAATCAGCTGCTACTCGAAACCATCACTCGTTCCTAAAAAACGAGTCTTCTTTAAGCTCTTTTCACCTGACTCGTAAAATATGAAAAGATTGCCGAGCGATTGGCCTCTCCAGCTCGTTAAAGGCATCGGAAGTGCTATCCCTCCTCTAGATTTTAATCTTTTTGGACCTGAGGGATTATTACACAAAAAGGTCGAGCGCTTGTCTTGTTCGGCTCGTTAAAACTATCGAAAATTCATTCCTTTTGTATTATTTTACGCTTTTTTGGACTTAAGGGATTATTCAATGAAAAAGAATCTTCATAGTCTTCTTTCCATTTCTTTCAGACTCTCTAAAATTGAAAGAGACCGAGTTATCTTTGTCGTTAAACTCGTTAAAACTAAATAGCGACAAACTCATCCAAATGGATGAGAACGAGTTTCACTGTTGCTAGGCTCGCTAAAATATAGCGACAGGTTCGCCCAAAGGGAAGATTATAGAACAAGCATATGTTATCCTCCTCAAGATTGACAAAAATAAAGAGGTACTGGTCAGCAGTGACTGGGGAAAATTGGGAAGAAAACTTGAAGAAACTTTATTGGTAGCAAGTCGCTCTTGAACATGACACTTTCCTTCCGCATCCATGCCGGGTTGGTTGTTCCGTTCACTGGTCATCACCATTGGTCCATCACACCATCCATCTTTGGGGTTAATGCTACCAATCCATCGTTAGTGTCGCCGATATGTTCAAGAGAAGTCATTCAGACAAATCACCTGTGTCTCACCCGCTGCAATACATTCATGCTTCATTCCTTCATGACCTCCACCCTGAACCCTGTATCGTCAGTTTGTTGTCACCTCCAAAATCATTTGTTTCGTTCCGTGCCGTTGATGTGGGATTCATTAAGTCCCTCCTGCGATGGGACGCTTCTTGTCAACATCAGCTCATTATCCAAGAAGTTGACTTAGGAACAACCCTTTCAGTACTTTGAAGCTCGCATGCCTCAATGGCAAGTTTCTCACTTTTGCCGACAGGTTTACATCAATGGCCTTCGACCAAGAGATTTTACGTGGTGTTCGACGCCAAGTCCCTTTTCACCCCACATGAATTGTACTGTAGTACCTTGAGGATCATTGTCATTATTGGTGATCCCTCTCGCGCCTATTAACAGCTTACATCATTAGCTAGTAATCAAGCGATGTCTTTCCATGTTCGACTCCAGAACATTTTTTACATGGATCGACTTGTACTCCGAGTGAAGATTGAATGATTTTTGAAGACCCCGGATCTAGTTTCATCCATCCAGGCTGTGATATATTCAGGAATATAAAAGCATCAAGTGTACATCATTGGCAAATAGATAATCATCCAAATCAAAGGATGATGTGTCCATATCATCAGTCTGTCACACAGATGATTATCTGTCCTATGTACATGAAAATGAATTTATAAAGTTGAGCATGGGAATGCCCGCCTTAGCTAGATCATGAAAAATGTTGTCAAAATAATGTATTGTATTGTATCTTATTACAGGTCGCCTCCCAGCTCGGAAAAACTTCAGATCCTCATAGTAAAGCATTTCACCTGACAACAGAAATATTAACGACCTCATGCTTTAGGGGGCAACTGTTATAGACATTTTTGGGCACT
This sequence comes from Pinus taeda, assembly GCA_000404065.3. Lineage (NCBI taxonomy): Eukaryota > Viridiplantae > Streptophyta > Pinopsida > Pinales > Pinaceae > Pinus > Pinus taeda. The sequence continues at coordinate 105,077 of APFE031022358.1, forward strand.
TCAACCCCAATCATAAATGTCCATAAACTAAGGGCTCCTATGTCCCTAAAAATGTTGCTTCACTGCCTAAAGGAACAACGTCAACTAATTACATCATATCCCAGAAGTTCTCCACTGAAAACTGCTCATAAATGGTCAAAACTGGACCATACTAAAAGCTCAATGTAGAGGGTGCGATGCATATCACCTTCCCAGTGTACAAGGTGCGATGCATACTGATTTTCTCCTTTGTAGGGTGCGATGGTCGGGAATAGACAAATGGAAGGGACAAAAATGTGAGGTGGAAGATCATGGAATCTTCCAGAAGCTTCACCTCTGACACTTTCCTCTCTATTTTCGACCAGGGATGATTAAGAGATCATCATTCTCCAAGTGGAAGTAGGAACTATTAGAGAGAAGACACTAATCAAGATCCCAGAAGATGACTCACCTCTCTGTAATCATCTATATATGGATCCCTCATCACAGAGATCTAGATGCTGGGATTTTGTATCTTATAGAGAAGTGTTGTTGGTTTTCTGGTGTACATTCATAGTGTTGGGTGATCTAAGCTTTGCTTGAGGTGAAGAAGGTCTTCCTAGCTGGAGGATGATGCTGGGTCAGAACATAAGGTTGGTCTTCTTGGTTCTCCTCTTGTCTATTTTCATAAAAGAAAACGAAAGTAGACTTTACTTGTTTGTTTCTAAGATAGCCATCCATCTTAGTCAGAATAGCAGCATCTAAGTGGACACTATTCCCGGTAACAAAATGGCGACTCCACTAGGGACCAACTAGATTGTTTGTTAGCCCATCTATCCTTGTTTCCTTTATAAACTTACAGACGGAGCCTGAAGTCAAGCCAGCTAGCCTTCGAACTGCATTTGTTATACAAATGCAAAGTAGATCAATGTTGCTTCAGTCTATCTCTGGGTTTTGTTTGTGAATTAAAAAATAGATCTGCAAGCAATATAATTGCCCTAAGTGGTGGCTCTAGTAACCTCTTTAGATCACCCCTGTGTTTTACATACACTGAGCATTACTTACTCAGCCTAAATCCCTGAACTGAATTGCAAACATTGAGTGAAAACCTATTTAAAGTCTCGCACTGGTACCATCACACCCTGCCTTCAAGGCAGTCTGTATGCATCGCACTTCCCGAGTGCAGTAGGTGCGCTGCATACTAGTTTCACTGTGTAACAGGTGCGATGGTCAGGGAGGGTTAACTTTACCCTCAGACTATGTTTTTTCTCACTTTTTTCAGTCCTATTCAAGAGTTTTGTTGTCTGTAGTCAGTGTATTTCTGTGAAAACCCCCTTCTCTTGCATTATTCCGCCTCCTTAGTGCAAAGAACTGTAAGTGTTTTTTATGTAT